>JAVQIZ010055810.1:0-13207 GCA_036023535.2 Galaxias brevipinnis
CACACACCCCTCTTCCCCGGGAGCCGGAGAGTCGGACGGGGGCGCTTCCGGGACGGATCGATATTCTGGGGAAGAGAGGGGTGAGGGGAGGGTTAGGAAGAGAAGCGGGGGGAGAAGAAGAGAGATGGTGGGGATAATACAGGCCTAGGAGAATAACACTACGAGGGGAAAGAATGCCATGGCCAGAAGGGTGGAGGAGATGGGGTATAAAAGTAGTAGTCTAGAGACAAAGAGAGAGAGAGAGAGAGAGAGGGAGAGAGAGGGAAAGGGAGAGAGAGAGAGAGAGGGGAAGGGAGAGTGTGAGAGGGGGAGAGAGAGGGAGGGAGAGAGAAAGGGAGAGAGGGGCATTGTTTGGTAGAGAGGGGACCCCAGGGACACAGCTAGAGGCGAGTGCATTGATCCAGGACAGTGAGAAGGCTCACATTACAGCTCCTCAGCAATACCACCACAGGAGCTGCATGGGCCTATGGAACTAAACCCTAGACCGTCTGGACAGGGTCACCTCCACCCTGTGTGTGTGTGTGTGTGTGTGTGTGTGTGTGTGGGTGTGTGTGGGTGTGGGTGTGGGTGTGTGTGAGTCTATTGCTGTTTTTTTAGGGAATAGTATTATTTGTGTGTGTGTGTGTGTGTGTGTGTGTGTGTACGTGCGTTTATTGCAGTTTTTTGGGGGAATAGTATTATTTGTGTGTGTGTGTTCATAGATTTTTATGTGAGTCTGTTGTGTGTCTGTCTGTGTGTGTGTTTTTAGACAGAGACAAAGGAACAGGGGTATGTGCCGAGAAACAGAGTTTGTGAACAACAAAGGATAATCCTGCCATCTACAGTGGCCATCTCTTCCCTCGGGGGACTTTGGACGAAGGTAAAGGTCGGACACCACGACACTGGCATTTAGACCCTGACACTTCCCACAAAGACGTGCCCAAACCCAAAGGTCTGCTCCTTACAAAACAACTTGACAACGCTCCAAAAAAACAAACAATAATGAAACGGGGCCATAAGCTGTATGACGGCCCATAAAGGCTGTGCTTCTTTAGCGGAGTGTGAAACTGAACCCGGTCGCCATACGTCGGCATGGCCTGTGATGGGGGTCCTAATGCGTTGGGGGTCCTAATGCCTCGGCTGTAGGAGGGCCGGCGTGCGGTAATGAGCGCCCGCGCTGCCCTCAACGCTCTCCAGTGTCAGACCCCTCCCAGGGCCCCGGAGGGCCAGTGCCCGTGTGTGACAGACGAGTGAGCATGTGGCGTCTCCGGCGACCTTTGACCCGGAAACCTCTCCCCCGGCTGACCCCCCCCCCCTTCCCTACGATGGCCACTGACCACTGAGTCTCCTTTGTGCCGCTGGTCAATCAGATCTGGAAAAGGTCGGGCGGGAGTCAGATCGGCACCAGGTGAACTTTGATCCCCCAGAGGGTGGCCTGGTGGAGTCGTGGTATTTTGGGGTGTGTGTGTGTGGGGGGGCGGGGGGGGGGGTGAGCGGTAGGGAAGGGGATGAGATTTGAGGGTTAGATGAGAGATAAGGCAGTTGACGATGATTTAACTGACCACACAGTTCAAGAATGTTGCATGAAAGCACAGGTGATCTTTGATCTACTGAGGGAGAACAACAGTCAGAAGCACATATTTCTGGAAATCTCTCAATACTTACACAATTACATGCAGTTGCAGCACTTCCTTGCCTCTCAATGTGAATATAAACATGATTATTCAGAAGAAAAAAATATAATCCCTTTTCGATGAATGCTACTGCTTAATTCTACAGGATTCCAATATTCCACACACCCAAACATGGCTGCGTCTTTCTGGTCTTGCTCACTCCCATCCAGCCTTTTCATATCTTCCCGATCCTATGAGCTCTTTGTCCCTCTGAGGATTGTTTCTGGCCCGGTCCCAAGGACCTTTCGGCGCTCTGTTTGGGCTTAAAAACCCGTCCGTAACGGTGACCACCCAGCAGGGTGTCCACGTTGGCAGCCTGATGTTTTCAGCCCATTATCAGCTGGCATGGGGCTCGTAGGCCCAGCGACCTCGTGAGCGACAACGCCAGGGGTGAGGAGATTTAAAAAGCCTTCTGGGGGAACAATAAAAGCCTGGTAGTGCAACAGGAAAAGGAAATACTACCCCCGCTTGGATTCTCTGAAGCTATATTCTTGCTACTATTTCCCATAAATTCTCAGCCTAAATCAAGGCCAGTGTGTGACGAAGGGAAGCCGTGGCTAACAGCTCACATCCTCAGTGTGTGTGTGTGTGTGTAGGGGGGGGGTCTGTGTGTGTGTGTGTGTGTGTGTGTGTGTGTGTGTGTGTAGGGGGGGTCTGTGTGTGTGTGTGTGGGTGTGTTTGTGTGTGTGTGTGTGTGTGTGATAGCAAAAGACCTGGGGTCCTAGGCTACGAGATCGTTTCCTACGAGATCATATTTATATCCGCGTTCTGAAATCCCCGTATAAAACACAGTAGGCCTCGCTGCTCGCGGTTCTAAATCAGAACGGCGCTCGGACGACAGCACCCTGGACATTAACGGGGGACATTTCTATTAGTCTACCAAGGCAGCCCCATTGAGTCGACTTCTTTGATAGTCAGGACCGCGCCGTGCCTCCCATCTTAGCGCAGCCCTCCTCCACTTGGGAGCCATCTACAGCATTCCTAAACTCACAGTCCTCTTGTCCCAGGTCAGCTCTGGAACTCTAGGGACAGAAGTACAACATTCCTAAACTAACATACGGCTGGTTTCGGGTCAGATGTTAAACACAAGGGAGAACGGTGGCTGCATACTGCTTCCCCTGTCTGATTGTGACCACCGGGGAACGGTCTCCAGAGGAACAACAGCACGGCCTGGACACGGTGGTTTCTCCACTGTAAGAATTACATCCAAATAAACATGCAGATTACCACACACATACACACTCTCTCTCTCTCTCACGCACACACACACAAACACAGTCACACTCTCTCTCTCTCTCTCTCTCTCTCTGACTAGCTCAGCACTGGTACACACACACAAGCACACACACACACACACACACACACGCACACACACACACTCACTAGCCGCAGGCTGCTGACAGATTGACGGGTCGATTCCTGAGTGCTCCCTCTATGATACAGTGCGTCCACCCAGGCAGTCCTCCAGCATTTGTTTGTTTGGACGCTTTCTTCAGCACCATTACGTTCACACAAAAGTCCCTTCACACAGATGATCAGCACAATCCTGACCAAATGACCCAGCCACCTCTCGCCAAGGGGTTGTAACAATTTAATTAAATGAATAATAAAATGATTAAATAATAGTTATATATAAGTGTGTATATATATATATATATCTATATATATAAATCAAGTATATAACTTATTCTAATGATAGCTTTAGCAGGGTGATTTGGGAAATGGAGCCCGTCTTAGATCATCCCATAAAATTAACTCTCTTTTCAACGTGGATCTCTCCCCCCCCCCATTAAGCCATTTCTCCCTCCATTATTCTCTGTGCTTCTCCACCTCTGGGCTTTGGCCATCTGGCCAGTCAAATGGCGGCTGGTCTCTAAGGTCAAGACAGTGCTGCTCCATGGAGACCATGCCAATATCACTACTGCTCTTATCTGTAATGGGAGACACTCCATGTGGCTGATAGTCAGTTGGGGGGTCGTGGGATTGGACCAAGCATGAGTGAGCGTGTGTGCGTGTGTTTGTGTGTATGAGTGTGCGTGCTTGTGTAAACGTGCACATGCAGACAACGGTGAATGGTTCAATTGAGGTGTGAGGGCATCATAGCCAGGATCTGGCCCTTGAAGAACAAACACGCCTAGATATGTGTGTGTGTGTGTGTGTGTGTGTGTGTGTGTCAATAGACAATGAGAGGATAAGTGTGTCGTAGAAAGGGCTCTGTGTGCCATTGTCAACAGGATCCCGGCTCTTGACAGGCCTACTGTCTTTACTGTATCTGGCAGCAGGAGCTATAAAAAAAAACCTGCCGCAATCCAGGCTATCTTTATTTCACGTGTTTGTGATAGTGGCGCTCGAAAAGATACCGAAACAATGGTGTCAAACAGACGACAGGAGGGAGAGAGAGAGAAATCTGGGCTGTGGAGCACAGGGCTAATAATAGAAGCTGTAACTGTGCTATTCCTGCTACTGGCACAGGAACCATCTCTCTCTCTCTCTCTCTCACACACACACACACACACACTCACACACTCAGACACACATACAGACATACTATTTGGCTTGGCACAGATTGTAAACAGTAACCTGAGCTGGTCACCACAGAAACCGAGGCAATCAGGAATCAAAGCAAACTCTGTGTGCATACTTTGTGTGTGTGTGTGTCCACACAGAGGGCAGAGCGAGTGAGTGGAAGATAAATGAAAACAGAGAAGGTGGTGGAAACCACTTTCCCTTCAAAGTGTGCCTCTGACGGACAAAAGAGGAGCAGAGTGGAAAGAGCTTTTCACGGAGACCCAATGGGAAGCTCAGGTTTTCTTCCTCATCATCGTCCCTATCTCCACTAGACACTAGCCTCCCCCCCATCCAGGCATAAGGAGAGGAGAGGAGAGCATATGGGGGGGGGGGGGGTGAATGGCGGAGAAAAAGAAGAGGGAAGAGTCAAAGGAGGAGAGAAGAAAGGGCCAAATGAAAGACGTGTTTGTTCAGCACCACAGCCTGACACACTTCTCTTATCCCTTGCCCAGCCAAAACCACACGCCGCAGGCTAAGGAGAGAGGGAGAGAAGGTGTGTGTGTGTGTGTGTGTGTGTGTGTGTGTGTGTGTGTGTGTGTGTGCAGGCCGGCTGAAAAACCAAATAGGGTGCACGTGCCAGACAGACGCCGGGGAGAGACAGTCAAGGTCAAAAAAGGAGGGACAGAAGGACAGAGACGGTCAGGGCGCGGACGAGAAGTGGGGACAGAGAGACAGATGGTCCCGGCTGGTGTGGAGCACGCTGGGCTTCTGCTTTGGACCCCATGCTTGTTCCACTGGCTACCCGGCGGCCTGGCGCTCGTCTGGCGGCCACACACGCCGCCAACCCTCCGCAGCGAAACTCCCGACGAGAGCCAGCGGCAAACAGTGGCCATCAAAAGTCCCAGAGACAAGCCAGCAGCAAGCGCCATCACGGGTCATCTGTCCTGACTGGACTGGATTATTTTTTAAAAGCTGCTGGGGGCTCATTCAGTCCTCCCTCATCCGCGGGGGAAAAAAAACAGGCCCCAAACGGGAACGTCAAACACTATTTCGACTGCTACTGTACTGAGGGAGGAGAGATGGTGTTTTGATAGTTTTGTATTACTGGCCAAAGGGTGAGGGCTGCCAAGACATTAACACGTAGCACGAGGTTTGAAGCGATGCTAAATATAATGTATACAGTAGAAGCCTGGCTGTGTGGAAATGGGGCTGGGTACACTATGAGCGTGTGTCTGTTCGTGTGTGTGTGTGTGTGTGAGTGTGTGACTGGTCCCACATGTTCAACTCAGGCTGAACCATGCTTCTGATTCCCTCTTGTTTATTGAGTAGAAACCGATACCTTCAAGGCTTCATTCATGCCGCATAACGTGGAGGTAAACTCTATCGGGCCCGCATCATGGCTGACCGTTCACCTCCTTGCCCCGGGTGATTTCACATGTCTCAGGCTCTCACCGGGGCGGCCTTCACAGAGCCCATTGTGCTACAACGCGACCCGCGGCTCGCCGTCTCCCCTCTCGCGGCGCCTCCCAAGAGGGGGTGGCCAGCCGCACAGGCCCGGAGGGCTCTGGAAGCTGTTTTATTTTATTCAGCGTGTGGTTTATATGCCTTTTAATGGGTGTCGAAATTTACTCTGGCCCCACGTTTTATCTGCTAGATCTCCGACCGTGACTTTACATTGTGGGAGAAGTATTAAAACGTAATCCTAGGAAACTGCAATGTGACTGGGAATAGGACCTCTCTCTCTCTCTGTGTGTGTGTGTGTGTGTGTGTGTGTGTGTTTGAGTGCACGTGTGTTTTTGTCAATGGAAAGCCGGCGGGTCAGTTTTCTTTTCTGAACAAGCCGTCTGCTGCTCATGATGAGCAGGGGGATTTACAGTGTGCCCCCCGAGTACACTTCCTCCCATTCACCGACACACACACACACACACACACACACACACAGCATTCACACACTCCTGGTGCAGAGGTGCGCCCTTTATCACTGTGACATTTCCATTTAACACGCAGCCCAAACGCACTTAGCCTCACATCCGTGTTTCCTGTGCCCCATACGGAGCCGTAATACCCTCCACTTAACATTCAGTTGTGGCCCAAACCAGCTCCAGATTCCCCCGACTCTCCGGGCAGAAATGCTCATCGGAGAGATCCCTCCCATTCGGAGTGACAACGGAGTTATGGGGGGGGGCGCTGACTGTCGTCCAAAAAGACAGAGGAAACATGTTGCCAGACTGAAGCGGCACGTTGAGGAACAGATGTACGCGAGGGAAAATAGGAGTGACGGAAAGTTCAGCGTGTGCTGCTGCCACTTCAGACTTCAGAGCCCAAGTCTCTAATAGGGGCCCCTGCGTCCATGGGAATCCTCAGGACTAAAGACGCTGTGTTGCCGGGTGGGAGGACAGGTCAACCCTCTTCAGTGGCCATTCACAGGATATCACAGATGCAGAACACATGCTTACAGAAAACAGTTAGCCCAGGTCACGTCTGATATGAACCCTCTGATCTAGCCTCCTCTGCTCTCTGACACACGAATGTGCACATAAATACACACATACACGCACGCACAAATCAGTTTTTAAGCCAAGGCCTATAAACCCAGCTCTATTAAATCATCAAAGTGACTATTAGCATAGTCATTCATGAACATGAGGAGGAATTATCTAAACCATTCGTCTCTCATCTATTCCAATCCTGTCCAGGCCGAAGCTTCCAAATGGAATAAAAGAGAAGTAGCAGTGCGGTTCATGCCTCACTTCCCTGCGCTAATCTAAAACATATGTGCAGGAATGATGACTTTTCTCCAGTCTTTCATTAGCTACCGACGGATGCTGACCTCGGGCATAAGCACTGCTCAGAGTCCCTGTCGGCCGCCCTCAGCGCTCTACCCTCCGTAGGACACGCAGCTCCAACGTTTCGCACAGTGATTAATCACACAGCGCCGGACATGCTGCGCTGAACACGGCCAATCACCTCCTTTGGAATGAGGAGCCACGGCAAAGACAGAGAAGACTTTGTGCGGGGGAAACACAGGTTATTTTCCGCAGCAACGCTTGTGCCTGCTTTGAGACATGAAAGTAGACGTTGTGCGCTTATTTTGACAACGTCGTCAAGTACGGCTATATACTTCCTGTGCGCAATGGCTTCTGTAAGGCGAGGCCAATCCTTTGTCGCCCTCTTCAGGCTTCAAGACTCCAACCGGCTTTGGGTTCTGAAAATTGTACTTTAGTTTGGAAGCGCATTTACACGGAGCCCTTCGCAAAACTATTGCAGTTACTACAAGGTTCCAGGACAGGTTACGAGAGAGGACACAAATAGGTCGAGTTTTTCAATTAATATTGGCAATTTTAACGGACTAAATCTGGTCTTTCTCAAAAACTAAATTTTGTGTAGTTACTTTGTTAAGAAGCTTATATTTCCTGTATTTATGACATAGCCTATCCTACCCTGTTAGCTAATAACATCACTTATGTAGTGTGGTATTCGTTATCACATGGTTGAGCCAATACTCCTCAAATATGTGCAAAATATGTTGATCCCTAAAACTAATTGAATGTGGTATTATGACCGGTTTAAACCCGACAACATGATCACAGGAGTCACTTTAAAGGAATAGGAAATATTATCACCTAAACAAAACAACAATACAATAATCAATTTGGTAAGTCAGTAACATAGTGATGATGTGTGATGTGTAGTCAAAAACATAAGGTAGACCTAAAGAGCTCCAATGCCCGATCTTCGGCACTCTTAAAAATGCCCCAGGACAGCTGAAATCAATAATCGCATCTCAGGTCCAAAGTAGGAAAAGTGCATGAGACTGCAGAGAAGACAGCAAGAAAGACGACCATAGCCGTGGCAATGGAAATACACACACACACACACACACACACACACACACACACAAAAGGTCTAAGAAACACACCAACATATTTATTTCATGTATAAAGTATCATGCCAATTAAAATATTGCCAATTGGTATTGCCTCTTAAACACTGTTATAAGGCTAAAATATATGCGTGTGGCTATTTTAGAAAAGATCGTGTGAAGGAATAGACACTGTGAGGAGACTGACGAATCAATAAAAGCAGACAGAGATCTTTGGTTTTGAATCTTGTGTTCCAGGACCCGGAATCTAGTTTATAGTTACTACACAAGCGGACCAAAGCTGTCAACGAGCTAACCAACACATCGGATGAGATAAGTGTAGTGTGGCTTTGTTTGAAACGTTGCTTCATGCACTTGATTTAAAAAAAACAATAGCAGTAGTGGTAAATCAAGTTTAACTAATTTAATTATCTATCAAATACTTTACACACGATTTTTAAACTGACTTAAATTACAATCGAGCCATTTCTATCATTATTGACATGCCTTCTCATCACATCTGTTTTCATCAATCACTTGTGGTTACTTACATTCCACACAAGCCATATGTTTTAAAATATGCACAAAAATAACATGTGGAGCCGTGCCCCATCTTTTAAGGAGCTACATTTGACTAACCTCCCTCACATTAGTCACACAAAGTACATCTGCTCAAACACTGATGTATCCCCAGTGTAAACAAGATTGTGATTGTAATTGTAGATCAAAGCAGCTCTTTCTTCCTCTTTATCTTTAAAACAGTGGGAATTCTTTCTGGCTAAGGACAGAGAAGAAACATGTTTAGGTGTCTACTCAGCTTTGGACTACGTTTGAACATCTACAGACAGTGGTCACGTCTCACCTTCGCTCACAAAGAAGTGAGCCATGTAGTGGGTGACCTTCACAGCTGAGATGCACTGGGGCACGTAGGCTTTGGTCCACTCAAACATGGGCTTCTCAGGGTGCCAAACCGTCGAATAGAAAGGGAGCTCACGAGCTACAAAGAGATGAAAACAAAGGAACCGTTTTCAGTGAGGACTCTGTTTTATCGTTTCAGCGGTAGAAAAGTCACACATATTCAAAGATTTGATCGTCAAGTAACTTGGAGAACAGAAAGGAACAGAAACAACTGGGATACACTGAGAAGAGAGAAGCGCTCTACCTTCCATGGTTGACACTACATCTCCATCTTGGTCCGTGTTGATTGTGAGGACCCTGAAGAACCTCTGGAGCTGTTCGTTGTTGTTGTAACTCTAACAACATGAACATTATGTCAGGCATGTTGTCACTACTGACCTTGTCTTATATCTCCTTATACAGCTTTGGTTTGTCTTTCCTCTATTGTTTTCTGTCTCTTGCTATGGTTGTTGTCAAACAATCAAAATGCATATTTAAACTAGGATGTAAAATACCTGAAGAGGCAATGAGAAGTTGTGAGAATGAGATGTGCACGGCTCTTGGGTAAGCGTGTCAATGATGTCTGCAGGGGCGTTCCCGAACATTTTGCTGTCCTTAGCATCTATAAAGACATATTGGGAAACAAGGTCCAAGACACAGTTACATTGTGCCTTCTATCCCATTAAATGACATGACACATACTAACTGCATGTGTTTTATGTGCTTCCTGCCTGGAGTAAAGATCAGTGGCAGGGCAACGTCTTTTGTCTTAGAGCGAGCAAGTAGCTTTTCCCCGCTGACAAGATTGCTCATCATTTGGCTTCCTAGGCAGGTTCCCGTCATGGGAAAGTAATCCCCTTTTGCATTAGCCTGGGTATATTTATCGGAAGAAAACTTCAAGGAGTGCTTGTCGAAGAGAGAGTACGGAATGCCAAAACGGTATGGCAGTTAATTAAGGTGAGTTCCATGTCCAAGTTCCTACTTACCTGTACTGCCAAGTCAAATATGATTCTGACTGTCCTTGAATACTCTTCGGAGAACCTACCACCCGGGAGAAGCACTCTGAAACAGTTCATGAAACATTCAACTGAAAACTCTGTCGAACTTCCAAAGCATGGAAACTGCTTTTTTAAGGAGTAATTTGAATCAAATAAGGCAGCCTACCCATTGATACTGTTAATCAGAGTTTCATATTCTTCATCCGTTTGGAACAATCTGCACCCAATGAAAAGCCATAAAATTAGCGTTATTGCATCTCTTAGAAATGCATCAAAATGTAACCAGAGGTTGTTGAAAGAGTTTCATGTTACGCTCACTTAATAGGCACCACTCTCGCTCCAGCTATTTCCAAGAACTTGACATAGGATGCAGCAATTTGTGTCTTTGCATTAGGGTGCTTCAAGGTAGCAGGCTGTGCAATCACTCCTGTTTAAATTGGACCATATATATATTACATTTTACTGCAAAGAGAACGGGCGAAAAGTATTCAGGAAATGTAAGGAATTAAACCCCTGGCTGTTTAGCATGCTACTAAAAAACAACCAACTTCAACAGCAAATGACACTTTACATTTCTAGCTATTTTACAGGGTATACACTATTTATCAATATTCATTCAAACATGTGCACTTAATTTAGAAACTTGACATAGCTTACCAATGATAGGTCTCTTATATGGGTTCACTGCAGTTGAGGACATTCTAAAAGAAAGCAAACGGACAAAATATTAAACAAAAATGTTACTTTTGTCAGAGAGCAATGACTGTGCTCTGTTCCTCAGTTGTGTTATGTGAAGTCTTCTCATTTGCAAATAGGGGAATGTAGCTTAACAGGATGGTTAAAAAATGTAAACTAGGTTGGGACAAATATTAGGAACTGGAACATTACACAAAGGTAGGGGACACTTGTTGACTCAGATCCTGTTCTTCCAGTATCAAATTGCCCTCCCATCCCACTGTGGTTTATTTGAGGTCTAAAGGCTTTCTCCAGACAGGATAGCTGGTATGGATTAGGCTTAGCCCTAGCCCGTGCATCGGACCGGATTGTTCACAGACATATCCACTCTGTCACACCAGAGGAGGCTGCACGCCTAGGGACTGGTGCCAATCAAGAGAGCTGTCAAAGGGGCTTTTCAGTGGCACAGCTTGTAGCTGGACGCCAGGGCCACCAGAGGGGAATCCTCAGGCTGGCAGACACACAGGCGGGCCCTACTCTGGGCAAGTGTCTTGGCAGACCTGAGATTGGCATGCTCTGGGTGCGCCTGGCACCATCACCAGCCTGGCCTCTATGGCCACAAATAAGGGGGCTGCGCACACACACACACACCACTGAATGGCACCCTTGAGGTGTTGAACAAACCAGGGACTGACATGGAGGGGCGGCATCTGATAATCTGTGGTTGTCTGGTGATGGGTGGACGTGAATGGGGGGTGGGAGGGGGGGGGATTCATGGGGAGGCTCTGGCGGCAGGTTACGCTCTGAGAGGTGCTGCCTCTGTTGGTTTTAATTAATAACCAACGTTTAATGCCCATGTCACTATTGAGTGGACACCACAGCGTCTCTACAGTGGGCTCTCCGTTGCAGTTTGCTTTTGATGCTTTGGGTCACCAAAGAGGAGCGTACTATCCTGGAGAGGTGACCTGAAGTCTCCTCTTCTCTGCAACAATGGTAAATACATGCTTTATTGCATGGTCAAAGTATAGTCCCAAAGCAAAAGTCAGGAGGCCACAAAAAGTCGTTTTTGTAACAAGTTTTCAATATCGTTAGAGTTTTTGTCACCAAGGGTTTAAAATTTTTTTTGGTATGTAGTATAAAAAACAAACAGTGGGGCTATTATACTAAGAGGGTGGACAATTTGAAAATACCCCTTTTAAACTCGCACAGGATACTCAAGGGAAACTGACAACCCTTTCCTTAAGTCCAACTATGTCCCTTAAAGACAAACCATTGCCGTTGTAACCCCCTGAGAAGAATATCTAATTCCTTTGTCAAACAACAGCAATACAAAAAGTCAAACAGACTTAAGGTCAATCTGTCCGAGGGGCATACACAAGTCAGTTACTTTATCAGGTTACGCAAATATGCCATAACTTTTAGTTGAACACAAGTTATTATATGAGCTTAAAAAACAAAGAGAACCGTTGTTCCGTTAAATAATGTAAATTTCACTTATACATATTTGTTCACTAAACAAACCCTCCCTTTGATACTAACTACTCGTTTGTGAACAAGAACATGCTTTACCTGTAACTTGTAATTTCAGCCCATCCTGTTCTTTGGAAGGATACTTGATGAACTCAACAGGGTGACATCTTGCCCTGCTTAGTTGGATGGAATAGATCCTGCTTTGTCTCATCGTGTTTATCATGTACGCTGTGTGAAGTCTCAAATTATTGAAAGGGTCTGCTTGATGAACATAAATAACACTATTAACTGTTGCCTTTATGTGGCATAAGAGAGCCACCTAGTGGTGCAGTACAAAGGTTCACCTTCAGTGAGGGACACAAAAACCCTGATATTCATTAAAGGCACAAATCATGTCGTTAACAATGGATTTATAATATGTAAAAGTTATTTACAATTTAAAAGCATTTTTAACGAATATTTATAAACGATATTAAGAGATGCCCATCTGAGATATCAATGAAAATAGACAAGAATTAAGAAATCAAACACTCCAGGTATTCAGTACAAAATGTAGGACATCTTACAGCAAAGATAATTTTAATGGTCCCAAATATTCTGAACAACTAAGTGTACACTCATGAAAAAGGGAAAATAAGAGAAGATATGACAAATTTGATCACATCTAGAATTCCACTCAATCTTTAATCAAGACGGGATTACAAATTCTCCAAAAAATCTGCAGTTTCAAAGGGCAAAAAAGGGTAAAACTAGCTCACCTACTGAGGTCTTTAAAAACCTGTTCAAGTGCGACTGAAAACGTCCTGAACATTTAAAGGCAGGTCTCTTGTTGTCGTTTACAAAACAGAAGAGAAAGCGAGACAGACTGGGAGATAGTAAATGAGAATTAAAAAGGGAAATTAAGAAACTGCTGGCTTTTTTTTTTTTTTTGCTCGTCGTGAGGAAGAACGTCCGCTGAGCGACAACACCACGAGGACATGAAACGACAACAAAGACAGCTTTTTGCCCTGCGCTGTCTCCCGACTGGGTCTTGTATTGAAGAAGGGGGGAAAAAACCGTAATATAAATCATTAAAGCACCAAAACATATCCAGGGGGGGGGGGGGGGGGGGGGGGGGGGGGCCCGCCGGGCGGGGGCGCGACGCG
>JAVQIZ010055852.1:0-10603 GCA_036023535.2 Galaxias brevipinnis
AGTTTTAACGTTTCATAGACATATTATAGATGGTTATGTTCGCCTGGTTCTTATGGTTCATACGGTGTCATTATCTAAGCTGTGAGATGTAGAGTTGTCATTTGAGAAACGATTGAATGTGACCACATCTTATGCTACTCGACAGACATCGACCAGGTTGCCGTGGTTACGAAATAAACATTAGCTAGCTAGCCAGCCATCCACTTGCTGGATGTGTTCTATCGCCGGGCAGATCAGCTGTTGATCAATATGATGCCCAATTAGTAACGAGTATTTCCCTAAGTTCTAACACAGTTGGCCAATGTATATCATGTTGATAAATACGAAGCTATAAAAACCCTTGTGCAACTTGTGACATACACCAATTCACTTGGTATTCTCAATATTTTACGACAGATTGCTGTTTGACACGTCAATTTACTTGACATTCACAATATTTTACCAAATAGTTGCTGTAACAGACTGACACACACCACTTCACTTGGTACTATTAACAATATTTCACCAACGACTTGCTGTTTCATCTTCAGAGAACTTTGGTAAGTCATTTTAAGTGATTTTTTAGACAAAAGAAAACTGAGGAATCCTTTTAGTAGCACAGAAAGACAGTTATAACATTAATATTAAGTCTATGTATATTTATATTTCTAAATGATGTTCATATTATGACACAGACGACATAATAATATTAAGCCTATAACTTAAGTATATTTATAATTTTAGGATAATTTTAGTAACACGGCCGTAATCAGATGCCGGTACATGTCCTCAGTGAGGGAGTGAAATGACAGCTCGAATGATTACCTAGCAAGCTAGCTAGCTGACTAACTGACGTTATAGCTTAATAATATTAAGCCTAGGATTTATATCTAAAAATGGCCAAACGATATTTACTTTATCACTAACGCTGACGACATAAATATTAAGCCTAGAAGTATATTTATAATTTTAGTTTAATTCTAGTTGCACGGCCGTAATCAGATGCCGGTACATGTAACATATTGAAATTAGTTATCTCATTGCCCTTTCATAAAATACAACATATTATGTTTCCAAGCTTTGTCCACTAGATGTCACCCTAAGACCACAAATGAAACCAACAATGAAACCAATGTACAAAACCAATTCTTCGCGCCAAAGACTTTCTCACTTGTACATCAAGCAAGACTGAATTATGGCTAACTTTGTGGACACAAGCGCAAATCCAACAACTTTAACTCAGTTAATAATGATGCTCTAGCATGTATGTTTCATATGCTAAATAATTTTTCTCATATTTATTATGCTAACCGTTTTTTTTATTCATGTAAGGGCGGGAAGGGTTGTATTTAATAATATCGAGCCCGGCCTAGGTAGGTAGATTTTTGCATGATATTCCTCTGCTCGTCCCGTAGTTTTGTTATCTGCTGGCCAAATAAATGTCTATAGTTTTGCTGATCCCGAGATATGTTGAGATAACCACATTAATGCTGAACTTTTTTTAACCACCGCGTCCTATCTATTAGAGCGAAGCACTCCGGTTATCCAGTTAACAGAATATCAATGCCACGCCATTGTTCTGCGTCTCTGTAGGTCTAACATTATGATGAACTAAGTGGCGCGAAAAGTGAAAAGCAGCAGCAACTAATGTATACCGTCATCCATTTGATCTAGAATACACAACTATATATATATAAACAGTACAGCGGTAACATAGTCACCATGTCTTCTATTCGTGATATTTTAATATATGCATATATGGACCGAAATAAATGATATAAAATCAAATCAAATTAAATCTGACCGCAAATCAAGTGATTTGCTTGCAATGGTTAATCAAAGAAGTTACAAATCTCCCAGGGCTACCTGGGGTATTATGCAAATTAGTCATTGCCATTTGGACTACAAGACAAATAGCTTGTTTTTTTTGTTGCGTAATAGTGTCGTATACTGTGCTGTAACTGGAGATACATGTTGGAAGGTCAAAAATATACTTCTTATACATACACATAACTATAATAAATATGTAATTTATAATGATACATATAATAAACCACACAAGATTGTATGTGTTTTTAGACCGTTTTATAATTTCACCTCAAATGAAGTGTTGAAGTACAATGTACCTGTAAAACAGAAACGAGAATCACAAAGAAAACACATTATATACTTTTTATACATTGAAGTGTATGAAAAGTATATAATACACTGTAGTTGGTTGGCATTAATGAATACTTTCGAGAAAGTATGACAGGTTTGTTGCATCAGCTCTCAGTTCAATTGAATAATTTCAAAAGAACATTTCGATTTGATGCACGTTAATGTTGGAACTCTCAGCAAGGAGTTAAAACACTGGACAGCAACATATAAATCCTAAAAAAAAAAAGTTATTCGAAATAAAAAAAAGAGGAAATAAAAAAACTGAGGCAACTCATGAAAACAAAAGTTTTAATATGAAATGAATATTAAAACTAAGCCCTCAACTTTCTACCCTGTCTAGCAAAATAGGGGAAAAAAATTATTTAAATAAGTAAAAATCTTATCTGAGCCCATTTTACTTAAATGCAGGCCGTCAAAATAATGACAAAATAGGTTTTGAGTGCCTCAGAAATGGTCTATTGGACCTTAAATAAATTATACCCTCAACTTCATGTGAAAGATGCTCCATTAACAAATTTGTGTCCTTAACCTTAGCCTTAGTGTAAGCATCATCCATAGGACGGGGAAGAATGGAGCACACAGCAAAGGTTACTTTATGCTGGTGACGATCTCTAACTTTGTCCATCAGCTCCCGCATACACCTGAGGATATCTTCTGGTGTATCCCTGCCAGCTATGTGGTTTGTTCCAATATGTATCACCAATAACAGCTCTCCTGTTACCCTGTCCAAGTGATACAGATGCTGGTGGGCAGACCGTCTTATGTCTGTTCCAGGGTGCACCCAGCACTTAACCCCACTTGCTACCCTCCCCTCCCATCCGTTCAGGATGGAATCGCTGAGGATAGCAAATGCTGTGAGGAAAATAAAATAGATTAACATTGAACAGATTTAGTCAAAATAAATCTACATTGTAAAGTCGACTTACTTGTCTGCCCACTATTGTACTCCGCAAGCTTGTCCCGCCACTGCACCCGTAAGGGCCTTGGCACATGAGGCGCAAAGTGGCTAGCTGTGCTAGCATTCAAAGAAATCTTCGACATGTCATTCCAGTGTTGGTCAGTGAGTGGAATGAGGGGTTTAGCAGAAAGCCAATATTCAATAGACAAACTGACGTTTAGATTTCCCGCCTCTACAAATTTGAAAGATGCATACAACCGTTCCCGACCTTACACGAATAAAAAAAATGCCTGGCATAATACATATGTAAAAAATTGTTTTGCATATCACCATGCATGCTAGAGCATCGCTATTAATTGAGTTAAAGTTGTTGGTTTTGCGCTTGTGTCCACAAAGTTAGCCATAATTCAATCTTGCTTGTACAAGTGAGAAAGTCTTAGGCGCCAAACATTGGTTTTGTACATTTGGTTTCATTTGTGGTCTTAGGGTGACATCTAGTGGACAGCTTGGAAACATAGCAAGCTATGTTGTCTTTTATGAAAGGACAATGAGATAACAAATTTCAATATCCCAGAGAGCCTGGCAATATAGAAATATCAATTTTAAACCATAACTGTGATCACTGTATTCATTAATTACATCCACTCCGTTCATCTAATAGATAGACATACACCATGATTTATATCTAAATATGGCCAAACGATATTTACTTTATTTATCACTAACACTGACAATGTATTAATATTAAGCCTGTAGGTATATTTATACTTTTAGTATAATTGCTAATGATATTATAGTATAATACAATGCAAACAATTACTTAACATATTATGGGATGTATGAGGTACCAAAAAGTGCTTAACGGAGCATCATTGTCAACTTTTATGTTAGAAACACCATTCCAACTGTTTCACTCATAATATATATAAATAAAATATAATATAATCTATATTATACTGTATATTCAGTCATACACTTCCATTCACGCTTTCTGGTCTGTGTGTAAATCATGTTTCTATTTATTTCTAGCAGTTAAGTGTCTGTGCTACGCATATCCAAGGTAAGTTATTTTCAGGTAAGTTCTTAAGGTAAGTTCAGCTGTATCAATATCATTATGCCACGGCAGGGCAGGAGATCTCAGGCTGCAAAGCTACGCCACGCTAAATTGGACCGTTTAGACCCACACTTTCAGAGTCTACAGCCCTACAGCAACTTGGAGTTTCAGGTTCAGGAGCACAATGTCAGTGTAATGGGCACTTCTGATAACAATGTCACTCAAGAACCAAGCATCCTACCCAGTGAGATATCCGTGAAGGCATCAAATCATCAGGGCCATATTGGAAATGGAAGCTCAAACAACAAACAGTGTACATGCATGGCTCTGACATTTTTGGCGTACCAGAATGAGGTTGACGACTTGAGGACTTGTGATCTTGACAACATACTGCGCAAGGGCAACAACTTGTATGCAAAAACTATCAAACAGCTGAAAAAAGCAAATGCCTTTCAACACGAACACTTGACAATGGATGAAGTACCACTCAGAGTCGTCACTAAC
The DNA here is from genome assembly GCA_036023535.2 of Galaxias brevipinnis. Taxonomy (NCBI): domain Eukaryota; kingdom Metazoa; phylum Chordata; class Actinopteri; order Galaxiiformes; family Galaxiidae; genus Galaxias; species Galaxias brevipinnis. Next base: position 4,596 of record JAVQIZ010055852.1, read on the forward strand.
CAAAATGAGTTTGACGTTCATAAATCTTCGGCGGAAATGGGATATGTGAGAGCCAAGGGAGAAAGTGACAACCAGGCTTGGTATCTTGATCTTTCCACAAGACTTCATTGTCTTTCTGCAGGTGTTACACATGCACTGCTCATAATAACACCATATTGCATTGCTGTGTTCAGAGACAAGTCTGGGAGATATGGACTGTTTGATTCGCACAGTCGTAATGCGGATGGACTACCTGCCACTGGAAAAGGAACAGCTGTTATGATCACTTTCACACATTTGAGTGATATGGTGGCAAGGATTCTTAAGTTGTTTGAATTGCTACTAGCAGACTGCAGAGGCTCTGTTGATCGACTACAGTATGACTTCATGCCAGTGGCATTCCAACATGCAAGATGTTTGTCAGATAGTCTGCCACCCCTATCAGTGCAATCTAACAACCCACATAATGAAAAGCATGTGGAGAAGAAGGTTACAAAGATAACCAAAGATGTAGCACACACTGGACTCCGAGCCAGCAAACATTCTAAGGCATTTTCAAAATTAAACAAACAACAGCAACATAGAGTGAAGGACAGACAAAAAAGAAAAATATGTGTTGATATTCCACGAATCCAAAAGAATAAGACAGCGTACATCACCAGCAGATACAGAACAGATACAGATTTCAAGTTGAAGCAGAAACAATACATTACCAGAAAATACTCGACAGAGGCGGATTTCAAGCAGAAGCAGAAGCAATACATCAACAGGAAGTACTCGACTGATGCAGATTTCAAGCAGAAGCAGAAGCAATACATCACCAGGAAGTACTCGACTGATGCAGATTTCAAGCAGAAGCAAAAGCAGTGCATTACCAGGAAGTACTTGACTGATGCAGATTTCAAGCATAAGCAAAAGCAATACGTAACCAGGAAGTACTCGACTGATGCAGATTTCAAGCATAAGCAGAAACAATACATCACCAGGAAGTACTCGACTGATGCAGATTTCAGAGAAAAGCAGAAATCTTACATTACACTACGATATGCATCTGATCAGACATTCAGAAGTAAGCAAAAACAAACTTTGCGCCACAGGTATCATAATGATCCTGCTTTCAGAAAACGTCACTTGCAACGTTGCATTAGTTATATGAAAATGAAGTGTCATAGTGAAGCAGGTTTTCGGATGGCCCATAGGATGCGCTGTGCATTGAAAATAAGACGTAAATACAGAAGAGGGACTCATGTCATGTGCAAAAACGATCAACCATTGGACGACGGCTTGATGCAAACAGCTATATCCACTTTCCATGAATGCATTAAAGCTGGGCCGACTTTTGTGTGCACAATGTGCCATCGCACCCTTTTCCCCAACCAAGTCAAGTATTGTAATCGCAGCCATTACAAGAAGAATCCACGTGTGGTTGCTGGCTGTTTGACAGGGCAATATGCTCATGTGTGCAACAATCAATGTCAATGCACTATACCAGATGAAAGGAAAAGGGAGTGGATTTGTCACAACTGTGATTCCCATTTAAAGTCAGGGAAAAAATCATCCATTGCTGTGGCTAACAACTTGGAGTTGGCACCCATTCCCGCAGAGCTCTGCGATTTGAACGTGTTGGAAAGACAACTCTTGGCAAAAATAGTTCCATTTGCGAAGATCATCACACTCCCCAAAGGTCGACAGGCAGCTATACATGGTGCTGTAGTGTGTGTGCCATCCGAGGTGGAAACAACGGTAAACGCTTTACCAAGATCAAGCAGCTCGTCCCATTTATACAGAGTGAAGCTTAAAAGACGTCTGATTTACAAAGGCCACCAGCAGTTTCACACTGTAAACATGAGAAATGTAGTAGCAGGTCTGTCAAAGCTAATTGACACACACCTGGATTACAGAAACATTACAATCAGAGACGATGAGACAATGGATGATGATGATGATGATGAGATTAATGAGGATCCAATGGAACTTGACAGTTGCGACGAAACTGAAATGATGGAGGTACTTGAACACATAGAAAATGACAACTTATCAGAGGTGCAGTCTGCAGATTTACCATTTGCTCAAAAGCAACAGGAATGCAATGATCAACAAAAACCCAATGCAGAAGATGAAAAAGCTGCACTAAGACCTGGACTTGGCCTAGACAGTTGTTTGCAGCCATCTGACCTTGGAGAGGAAACACTGACATACGGTGATGGTATATTCAGCGTTGCCCCTGCACAAGGAAACACTCCTGTCAGCTTTTTCAAAGTCCCTAGGCTTGAGGCAATGGCTTTCCCTGTTCAGTTCCCTACTGGACAGAATACATTGGACGAGGCAAGACAAGTCAAACTATCTCCAAGCATGTATTTCAATGCAAGGCTTTTCTGTGTTGACAGTCGTTTTGCCAGAGACCAAAGCTACCTCTTCTTTGCGCAGTTTGTCACAGAGACACACATGGCCAAAAACAGCATGACCATTCAGTTAAGGAAAGGAAAACCCAAAACCAGAGACGGGCGGAAAATATCTAACAGGCTGCTACAGGACACAAGTGAGGTTGAGAAGTTGGTGCGCAACAGAGATGCCACAAGGTTTATGCAACCACTGAGAGGTACTCCAGCTTACTGGGAAAGAATACTAAAGGATTTGCTTGCCATGGTCAGACAATTAGGCAAGCCAACATTTTTTCTGACATTCTCAGCTGCAGAATTCAGATGGCCGGAGGTAATAACAGCAATTAAAGCGCAGCAAGGTCAACAGGTGGATTTTTCAGAGTTGGACTGGGCTGAAAAATGTGACATTCTCAGAAGCAACCCAGTGACCACCATACGCATGTTTGACAAGCGGGTGGATGCTCTGATGAGACAGCTGCTGTTGGGTCCTGCACAGCCAATCGGCGAAGTTATTGATTACTTTTACCGGGTTGAATTTAAGGCGAGAGGGAGCCCTCATATTCATTGTCTTTGTTGGGTAGCAGGAGCTCCTGTCTTTGGAGAAAACCTTGACGACGAAGTATGTGACTTTGTGGATCGCTACATTTCATGCCAGCTGCCTGACGCAGACCAACAACCCTTACTTAACAGATATGTCACAGAGGTACAAACGCACAGCAAAAATCATTCCAAATCGTGCAAAAAAAGGAAACAAAGTGTGCAGATTTGGATTTCCCAAACCACCCAGTTAAAAAACTTGGATAACTTATCCGATACCAGAAGATCATGAACGTTCAATGAAACCACAAGCAGCCAAGAACAAACTCAAACCACTCTGGGAATTGCTCAACAACCCAAAAGTAGTTTGGTAACATGTCCCAGCTACTGGCACGGTGTAATATGACTTTTGATGAGTACAACTCTTATGTTCAGTCATTGACCTCTGCAAGTGTGATTTTAATGAAGCGTGATGTCAAGGACTGCTGGGTGAACAACTACAATCCACATTTACTGATGGCGTGGAATGCCAACATGGACATCCAGTACATTCTTGATGAATATGGTTGCATCATGTACATGCTCTCCTACATAGCCAAGCCAGAAAGCGAGATGAGTGACTATCTCAAAACAATAGTCAAAGACATGAGCCCAGAAAATGAGACTGAACGAGATGAAATGAAAGAAGTTCTTCAGGCTTCTTCAAAACACAGAGAGGTCAGCGCCCAGGAGTCTGTTGCCCGTACGTGCAGCCTGAAAATGAAGTCTTGCTCACGTGAGGTTGTGTTTCTACAAACAGGTAACAACGCACTGAAAATGAGTCTCCCGCTCTGCGCATTGCAGAACAAACCGGCAGATTCCGAGAATGTGTGGATGACAGGTATTCTTGACAGATACAGAGCCAGACCCGAAACGCCAGAGTTTGAAAACATGTGTCTAGCAGACTTTGCATCACATTACAGGATTGTCTACGGCAAGGAAACAGAGGACAGTAAGCGTGTCAGGCTATTGAACAACATGGGAATGATTCAGAAACGTACAAGAGGGAAGCCTGCAATCATCAGATACTCTCGCTTTTTAGAGAAGAAGGACCCTGAGAACTTCTATGGCAGACTACTCAAACTATACCTCCCCCACCGGTCAGAGTCATCACTGAAAACAAAAATGTTCCCCACACACCATGAGTTTTACAATGGTGCCTGTGTGAGATTACCGGGAACACAAAACATCTGCGCAGTGATAACATTTGTTAAAGAAAACCAAAAGAACTTTGAGCAACACAGTAAAATAGTGGAAGAAGTATTAGATGACTTTGTGCAGAATGGCCCTGTGGAAGACGCTTGGAACACTTTTGCCCCGGAAGCGGAATTGGATAAGTTGGAATGTATAGACGAACGAGAACAAGCTGAGCCACTTCATGAGGATGAACAAGACGACGTTCCGGAGTTTACACGTCCCAAACAAACCGGTGGAATTGCACTTCCTGTGAAGCCCCCACAAATGGGCTCTGATTTCCTTCGCAGAATGTATCGAAACCTGAACCGGACACAAGCTTGCACATTCTATTCAGTTCGTGACTGGTGCATTAACCTTGTGCGTGGCATAAATCCTGACCCCTTCTTTTACTTTGTCACTGGTGGTGCAGGCACAGGCAAATCACATCTCATAAAGTGCGTCTATGCTGAGGCGACAAAGATACTCAGTAAACTCCCCAGACTACGTGAGGAAGCAGACATATCCATGCCCACCGTTTTACTGACTGCGTTTACAGGTACTGCAGCTTTCAACATTTCAGGCAACACTCTGCATTCCATTCTTAAGTTGCCGAGAAGCTTAAAGCCACCATACCAAGGACTTGGAAATAAAATAGATGAAGTGAGGGCACAGCTGTCGAATGCAGAGATCATTATTATTGACGAGGTGTCAATGATTTCAAAGCCAATGTTGGCCTACGTCAACTGGAGATTACAACAAATCAAAGGCAGTAAGAAACTATTTGGTGGCATGTCTGTACTAGCGGTAGGAGACTTTTATCAGGTCCCTCCAGTGGGAAAAAGTAAACCACTCTGCATATTTGAGGATGATACAGATGACTTCTGGAAGTACTTTCACATGATCACGCTGACAGAGATCATGCGGCAGAGAGATGACGTGGCTTTCGCTGAGCTTCTGAATAGAATCAGAATGAAGCAGAAGACGGACTCCTTAAGCGATGATGACAAAGCTCTGCTTGATCAGGCTGTGACTGATCCCGCCCACTGCTCAAATGATGTGCTGCTCATCTTTGCCACCAACAAAGAGGTTCACAAACATAACGCGTTAACTGTGTCTGTTCTCCATTCCAACGTCACCAACATAGATGCAGACGATTATAGAAAAGACCCTAAAACAGGAGTTATGCAGAGGCAATACAAACCTTTCAAAGGACAAAAGGACAATCTGCTTGATACACTACAAGCAGCTGAGAGTGCGCGTATCATGATCACGAGAAACATAGATGTGGAAGATGGGCTCGTTAACGGGACATTTGGCAACATTGCTAAAATACTCACCCAGACTGAGAATGGTGCTACTAAGGTAAACACGCTTGGCCTTTTGCTGGATAATCCAAATGCAGGACAGAGATACCGTCACAACTCAGCTGGTGATGCTGGTTACTTGGTATACATAGAGAGGGTAGAGGAAAACCTGAGGCAAAAGGGAGTGATTCGCAGGCAGTTCCCCGTCAGGTTGGCTTTCGCATGCACAATTCATAAAGTCCAAGGAATGACAACTCAAGCCGCAGTGGTCTCATTGAAACGGGTCTTCCAACCGGGAATGGCCTATGTTGCTCTGAGTAGAACGACTTCACTGCAAGGACTGCACATAACTGACTTCGATGAGAAGAAAATATTTGCTGATCCTGCTATCACAGCCTCCCTGGACTCAATGAACAGAGCATCATTGGACAGTGTCATGCCACTTTTCAAATATCTTCAAGACAACCAAGCACAAACATTAAAAATCATCCACCACAACACGGAAGGATTATCAGGTCACATTGATGATATAAAATCTCACCACGAGTTAACACTTGGAGATGTGTTATGTTTTACCGAGACTCATCTGTCT
>JAVQIZ010055862.1:0-15605 GCA_036023535.2 Galaxias brevipinnis
TCTACATAATTTGCTAGTCAACCCTGTATAATAAACCAAGTAATAAGAAAACAATTGCAACTGTTGAAACTAAGCATCACATTTGGCTTTCAAGTAACATTTGGAATTGTGTTCCATAAACTAAGGTGAATATCTAGGGTAGGGAAGAAGTTATATCCGGTTACTGGAGTCACTCGATTCTGGAGCGTTAGACTCCAGAATAATTTGTTTTGTCAGATATCTGGAAATGGTATGGAAATAATAGGTAATGCACAATAGGTAACTTTCCACTAAGACAAATTATGAGATCGTTTTTCGTGTAATTACTTTATGTTAATGACCTGCCACCCATGCTCTTTAGGTTACAAAGAACAGCAGATATGTTCAAATCAAGAAATAAGTAGGCCTATAAGAATAATCGATGGTTAATTCGCAAGACAGCAGTTTGGTAACTGCAGTTGTTTTAACGTCATTTTAACTTCACATTGTGGATGTTGCCCATTTCTACTGTAATATTCAGCTCGTTGTTTTGTCCTGGGTCTACTTACTGCAAATAAGTGATATGTTTTCAGGCCAACCTTTGGGTAAAAAGAATTTCACTGTGATCAGCAACAACAAACAAGGCTACTGGTAAAAACTAAATTATATTACATATTGTATAGACGAATGGATTCATTAAAGCACAGTTCTGGCGTTGGAGTCACTGAGTTGAGGTGCACATAAACTACGCCCACTGAAATCCATTGTTGCGTTGAGTAGCCTAATCGTTCTACTATTTCTTAAGGTGGACTGTGATCAAACGATAATCTATTTACAAGAAATTTCCGTTTGTGGTATTCGGCCTTCTTAATCATTGGCCCCTCCTTCATCTCCATATAATCTATTCACCAATTCTTCGGGTGATCACTTAGTTGTTTTTGCAAGAATCGACTTGTTTATGAAGTTCAAAAAAAGACTTAGCCTACCAAGCGAAAAATTTAATCATGAGGAAGAGGGTAGTTGACTCTAATAGCTTTAAACCATCGGTTGGTGCACATGATGTAATGGACAGGAAAGTGAACGACTCAGTGCGATCGTAAGTGCCAAGCGATGAAGCGCTTTATGCTCAATTTCGTTTCTCTAGATGCATTTCGTGGCATCATGGAATGCAATGGACATGCCATGTACTGTAAACCGTAGTGTGGACTACAGTGCTAGCGAGAATAAAAGTTTCAAACATTTGTAATTCCTCTTTGTTTTTTTAAGAATATGTTTTACAATATGGTCAGATATCTCATCCACTCTTTTTTCAGGACTCTTTGGTGGCTGTGCAAAATTAGTTTACTGACTGTGTGTGTGATTTATATTGCCGTGCCTTTTATGCTGCGACTATGCCCCTACCTACTGACCCACGTGGTTTATTCTCATAGAGGTGCGTTCACTCCTTCATATATGATTCTACATTCACGTAAAAAGTCCGAACTTTCACACTCTCATAGCCTTAAATTTTGTCTTTATGATTCAGTTAGAGTCCCATTTTTTGTTGACCTTAACCAACCTGGAGACTTGTCTCTCAATCACACCGTGAACAATTACCTTACATCTGAGGAAGGAATCTCTCTGGGTGTATGGTAATTTATAACTCTGTTATGTTTTATATTTAACATGCTACTTGGAATGAGGCCACTACCTAATACATAGTACTTGCTACAGTGTCAGAATGTTAAACAAGTTATTAGTGCCCTTTATTGACCAGACGAGGTTTTTATGATGTGCATTTATTTCAGGCACACTGTCCCTGAAAATCAATGGAAAGAGGCACAGGGGAAAGACGTGACATGGTACCAGAAATCACTGGGAGACGGAAGTCCGATCTTTATATACCTCCATGGCAATGGGGGCACAAGGTTTAAAGTATCAGGAAACTCAATAAACAAGTCTCAGTGAATCTTTAGTGGTTAGTTCAACTGCCAATAACTATTGTTCTTATGCTTTTAAACAGGGCAGCACCTCATCGTGTGGGAGTAGCAAATGTGAGTGGTTGTTAATTCCAGAGAGCCGTTAACATGAATGTTAAAGTTTGTGATAAATAAGCTTTTCTGTCCACAGGTATTGAGTGGTATAGGTTATCATGTTTTGGCTCTGGACTATAGAGGTTTGCTCATTTTCAATTCATATTTTGCATATAATAAACTGGGCTTTGTACTTTAATTTTGAAAGGGTTTGGTCTAATAAGTCAGTTATGATTTTTTTTTTTACATTGTTTTATTGTTAGGGATAGGTTTAGGAAATTGATTCAGGCTGTAGGCCTATATGCTATGATAACAGATATTTAGCAAACATAAATATTACAGATCTAAAAAACTCAGCTTTTAGTCCAAAGGTGGTGTCAGGATATGGAGTGTGTTTTAGTGGTACACAATAGCACTGCTGATATGATTCAATTTCAACATACAGTACATATCCGCATTACAAAATACTGTACATTTCTTCTGATTGACTGCCACCTTGTGGTTACAACCTACAACATCATGTGTTAGTATGCACACTAGTTAATGTAATCTGTTATGAAGTTGTATGTTAGTGAGAAAGTATTTTATTCACTCTTCCAGGCTTTGGAGATTCCACTGGTGAACCTACTGAAGTTGGCCTTACCGTTGATGTTCTCTATCTGTATAATTGGGTTAAAGAACGTAGTGGGAGCAGCCTGGTGATCATTTGGGGACAATCACTTGGCACTGGGTGAGGAAAGGGGTTTAAAGTTACAGCTGATCTGAATAATTATTTTTATTATCTTAGGTTGTTTTAAGGGTACTGCATACTAAACCTAATTAACTGCTGTTAATACCTTTTTTGTTGTCAAGAGTGACCACGAACACTGCAGTCAAATTGATGGAACAAGGTATGTTAATCTAACTGCAGTATGATTATAACTATGACAATTTTACAATGTAATTGTAGCCAATGTTGTTGCGTTTTCTGCCTAAATTAGGTGTGATTGTGGATGGAGTAATCCTTGAGGGTGCATTCACGAACATTCGACAAGAGGGTGCTCATCATCCTTTTAGTTGGGTGAGATTCCAATTTACTTTTAATTTATGCCTTGTGGCGTATATTTCCTTATTTACTGCCATATTTTATTCCCATTACAGTATTATTGGAAATTCCCAGGCTTTGAGTACTTTTTCCTAGATTCAATGGAACATAACAACATTATATTCCCAAGTGATGAAAAGTAAGTTCTCTCGGGTTGGTATCAGTCATTTGAATTGAATTACAGTATTTAAGATTTAACAATGTTTCATATAATACGAACATTGTTTTTGTCAGTTTGAAGAAGATGAGAAGCCCTCTTCTAATTCTTCACGCAGAGGATGACCACATTGTGCCTCTTCATATGGCTCAGGAGGTAGGCTGGCAGGCAGAAGCAATGTATGTGTTGTGTTAGACGTACAGTATACTGCAGTGCATCATAAGCTAATCCAATATATATATATATTTTTTTTAACCATAGCAACTTTGCTTTACATTTTTTTCCAGTTGTATCAGATAGCACTGAGAGCACCAAATTCAGAGAACAAAGTTAAGATGTTTTCATTCAGTGGGACTCTTGGATATTTGCACAATGGACTATACAAAGACCCCCAACTGCCAAACATCCTACGGTGAGAAAATTATGCTAGTCTGCAAGTTAGACTCAATATTTTGTTATTATCAAAGCAAACTTTAAGTCTGGAACATATCAAACTTCCATTGCACTTATGATGAGGGCCTATAGTGGTGAGCACACTTTTGACAAACTGCTTAGTTCTTTTCTACTGGAATGTCTTTCTAGATGAAAAGAGATTCAAAAGGATGGGCTTGTATGTACACTACTTGGTCTATTAAAAACTTTGGTGGTTATGAAAACCTTTAGTTTCTAAAGATAACATTTTAAAGCTGTCAATCTATTTGACTGAAAGATCACGGATATGCTTATTATAGGCTACAGTCCATACTAGTTGCTGAAACCTACCCTTAATTGTTTCATGTGTTATGTCTTTAACAGGGAATTTGTGCTGTCATTGTCCTTGAAATAATGTCTCTGGTTCAACCTAAAATCAACGAACATGCCTTCATTGGTATTTGAGTGGATTGAATAAACATTTAAGTATTTGCCATATTTAACACTTTGACTCAATGATATAAAGTGGCTAGTCTTTTCTCTAAACAAACTAAACAAAAGGGACCATAGTCCGAGATCTGACCAAGCGTCCAATGACCTCTGAGAAAACTACAGGGTTCCATTAAGTGAGCTAGGACAACCCATCCAAATGCAATGACTTCTGCAGTGGTCCACACTTTCCACCATCACGTTACTACAAGGGAGACACTCGAGGAAAGGTGACAATGAACCATGTTATTGCATTTTCTAAGATCAATGACCAAAAGCTCTTAGATTTAACAAAAAATTCTTCCATCTGGCCTAATCGCAAAGCGTTATGTCTGATGCTACTGAAGGCATGCACATCACCTGGACGGCACCATCATTAAAATTAAGTATGGTGATGGCATCAGGGACCTGAGCAGCATTAGTATCAGTGGTACCAGTCAGGATGAAAACATTCTATGGAGCCGAATAGCCTTGAAATTCTGCATTGTAATTGTAGATAACCAATGTAAACTTGCAAATCATTTGTAAGTATGATTACTTTTCCCATGAACAACTTACAAAAGAGTATGTGTCTTATGCTTGTGAGCATAGGCCCAGGGTATAGGAATAGGGAGAGAGGTGAGATTTTTTGCTCTCAAGAGACAGAAGTTGATAGAGACAGAACACAGACAGGGAGCATGCTTATTAGTGCACATCCATTTCCACAAGATTGAGGTGGAAAAAATGTATTAATGTCCATGAGGGGCTTGGATGGAACCTAAGATTGATAATACCAAGAATATGTCCCAAAACATAAAAGTTGGAAATTGCACAACCATCATGTGGCAAAATCAAAGGGGATGAAACGGTAGAACCCATAGGCAGTCACATTGAAAATTGTAATTATGGAGCTGCTGAATCATCATATATTTCATACTATCATCACATTAAGTTAAATTAAAAATGTCGAACGTTGGGTAATTTTAAACTATGCATTCATAGATTGGACACAATAAGGGTAAACGTGACTTTAGAGCTACATCTCTTAAGGATTAGCACTGTCACCAAAGACCAAGTAACTTTAACCCCCTTAAAATTGAGGCAGCTACACTTCTGGTAGTGGCAATCCGGTGACGTGGCTGAAGGCGGCAGAGACTCAAGGATTTCCTTTTCATCAAGTTATCATCGTTTCAGGCCGTGAGTGAAAGGCTTAACCCATGTGACGATTTTCGCCCAATCCAAAGTGAATGCGATGAGAGCCCGTGAAGCGCTTCACACTGTATGCGAACATCCAAAAAACTGCCGCTGTCCTACAACCAGGAAGAAGGTGGGATAGCCGTAACAAAGCTAACATCCCAAATCTGTAAACTTTCACAGAAAATCATGGGGTCTTCCAGGTGGAAAATTGCAGTCAAGTCATTGTTCTATTTTGCTGTTTTATTATTTACCGTGGACGCAGATGAACATGACCACACGGTAAGAAAGCATTTGAGGCCGATTGAAAAATGTGAAGCCTTGCGCTGTCATGGACGTTTTCGTTCCGAGTTTGACGTTAGCCAACGGCAGCTCTAAAACTCAAATACCCTTACTAGTGTTTGTTATATTTCTAGTTAAGGACATTAACGACATTAACCACGGCTCATCTGACGTTGTTTCAAACTGAAAGGCGTCCAGTTCGACTGGCCTTACACTGACTGACCTGCTCTGCCAGATGAACTATCCATGCTATGTTAGCCAACTAGCTAACGTTAGCAAACTAGCTGGTACTGCCCGTGAGAATCTCCATCATTTGTTGAAGATCTAACTGCTTGTCAAGGCTCGGCTTAAACGCTCAATAGTAATTCGTTAAGCTGCCTTTAGTTATATGACATCGTTTTCTTGATAAAAATGAGCTCACGTTTATTAGCTAACATTCAAACGCGAGCTAGGTCAGCTGAAATTAACGTTAGCCTGGTTTGCATTTCTGTATCCGGCCTCTGCTTGAATCTTACCAACTAAGACAGTAACGTATTCTGCCTGACTCGGGGGATCACACTGTCCCAGTTGCAGGCCAATGTTTGTTTTGTTGGTTTGCCTGTTATTCCGGCTTTTACATTTTTTTTTGCTTTGATGGAATGCAGCATAACCAAATATGCCAGCATATATCTTGCAATGTATTTTGGGGCCTGTGTACGCCACTCATAGTTAGCAAAGTTTCTTGCAATTATTGCAACTTGTATTGCTAGCAACCGATTTCACTTAATCTAATAGCAATGTACATTTATGGTGCCCTAGGTCATCTGTACTTACTCAAGTGAGCCAAGTTGATTGCAGCCATTGCCAAGCTACATGCCTTCCTCACATACAATAACCAGTATATCTAGAATGACAGGTAAAGCATGTTGAAATATGTTTTTTTTAATCAGTATTTGCTCTCTTGCCAATTATAGTATACAGATAAGGAAGAGGTGGTTTTATGGATGAATACAGTGGGACCTTACCACAATAGACAAGAAACATACAAGTACTTCTCCTTGCCGTTCTGTGTGGGAACCAAGAAGACCATCAGCCATTACCATGAAACTTTAGGGGAAGCCCTGCAGGGGGTCGAGTTGGAATTCAGTGGCTTAGACATTAAGTTCAAAGGTATCAGCTCTATATTCATGCCTTTTGTTTGATTGTTTTATTCTGTCAAGTAGAAAGTGGCCATTTTAATAGTTTGATATTGGGTAAATTGACGCCAGCCAGAGTGTGCACCAAAAACAAGTCTTTATGCATAACAACTTTTTCTTACAGATGACGTTTTGCAAACTACATACTGTGAGATTGAGTTAGACAAAGCTAAAAGGGATGCCTTTGTCTATGCCATTAAAAATCACTACTGGTATCAAATGTACATTGACGACCTACCAATATGGGGTGAGTGAAGCTACATCAGGTTTTTTTGGGGGGGGGGTTGAAGATGACCTTTTAGTTTTAGTTGTACATGTTCATCCCAGTCTTGGCAACCTTTTAGATGCAGTTTAAATGGGTTGAAAAGCCTGTTCTACCTGGTGATGTTGGAGAATGTGATGCTATTCCTTTTGTGAAACGACTGCCCGCTGTAGACAATGGGTGGAACATGGGACCATAGCCAAGTTATTATACATGCAGTATTGTAAATACCTCTTTAGTGATTGAATAAATATGGACTTGGACCTTGTATCCGGTTTATGTTCTCAGTGCTTGCACATGACTATTGTGCTCTTCACATTTATCCCTAATCTCAAGGAATTGTTGGAGAGGCAGATGAAAATGGAGAAGATCATTACCTGTGGACTTACAAGAAATTGGAAATAGGTTTCAATGGCAACAGAATTGTCGATGTCAACTTGACTAGTGAAGGGAAAGTCAAGCTTGTTCCAAACACAAGAATTGCAATGTCTTACTCTGTGAGTACACTATATTTAATTTTTATTTTGAAAGAAGGCTTATGCTCACTTGAACTGTCTTGGTATTTTAGTTTTCCTTTGACTTGCATAAGGCTATTATACATCCTTCTCAACACAGGTAAAGTGGAAGAAGTCTGATGTGAAGTTTGAAGACCGATTTGACAAGTATCTTGATCCATCATTCTTTCAGCATAGAGTAAGTTATCTCTTGTTGGAGTGGAGTATGCAAACTTAAGGACATTGTACACTATCAACTTATGCTCGACAAAAAACAGTACGGTTGTTCGAAAAGCCCTTTCCTTTTCAGGAATTGTACAATTGAAGAGGTTCCTATTTTGCACAGGCCTTTTCTTATGTAATGTAATATTTTGTTTACTAATTAGGATGAGCATTATAGGTCCAGAGTCTTCTCATAAACATCAACATTTTCCTTTTGTAGATTCATTGGTTCTCCATCTTTAACTCTTTTATGATGGTGATTTTCCTGGTGGGTCTGGTGTCCATGATTCTCATGAGAACTCTAAGGAAAGACTATGCCAGATACAGCAAAGAGGAGGAAATGGATGATATGGTAAAGTTTCTTTATTTCTTGAGTTCGTTGTATTAACAAAAGGTAATAAAACCTTGACATCCTCTCTCTACGTGGACTAACATGTGCTTACCTTGGCGTTGCTTTTAAAATCTTTCCATATATGATGTTGCTGTTCTTTGGTTTGGCTAATGTACCGTTTTTGTTTGAACCTGACAAATAGGACAGGGACTTGGGGGATGAATATGGGTGGAAACAGGTCCATGGAGATGTGTTCCGACCATCCAGTCATCCTATGATCTTCTCCTCTCTCATTGGCTCTGGATGCCAGATCTTCTCTGTCTCCTTAATAGTCATCATAGTCGCTATGATCGAGGATCTTTACACAGAGTAAGTGATTCATCTACTCAAAACTCAAACATGATGAAGGGTTTGCTTGTCTCTCAGAGGTATAAGCACATCTCATACCACTTATTTTTTATTTTCTGTAGGAGAGGATCCATGCTGAGCACAGCTATCTTTGTATATGCTGCAACTTCTCCTGTCAATGGCTACTTTGGGGGTAGCTTGTATGCAAAGCAAGGAGGTAATAGAGGCTTGTGTTTTCTCTGAGCTCATTTGGAAATGCTTAGTAAACATAGTGTGTTTATAAGTATAAGGTGTGAATTTAGACAACATTAAATCTAACTTCATGCTTTTGAGATAGAATGTTGTTTTATATTGTTGTGACTCAATAGGCAGAAGATGGATTAAGCAGATGTTCATAGGGGCTTTTCTGATCCCAGCCATGGTATGTGGGACAGCCTTCTTCATCAACTTCATTGCTATCTACTACCATGCCTCCAGAGCAATCCCTTTTGGCACAATGGTAAGTTTATTTGGCAACCCCTCTGTATTTCAGGGTTAATTCAGACAAGGGCAATAGGTAGCCTACGTGCCATGGACCACAATAATGTTAGCTAGACAACGTCCTTGTCTTGCAGTTGTTGTGTGAGCTTCATAATAATTGTAGACAGGCTGACTGGGAGAACGTATCATGTCCAATGTCTGATTTCTGTTTTGTGTATTTGTTTAAAGCCTACATCTTGATAGGACTAAAAAAAATTTTTTACTTTATGTGTAACCAGAATCGCAAACAGTCACTCTTTGTAGGCTATACCTTACGATTCTTTATCTAATTTAAAAGTAGTAAGATAATTAGGATGAGTTCATGGAAAGCAGGGAGTCCAAATTGGATATATTGTTATTGTGTAGAGTGATCTCTTGTACAAATCTATACATTATGGATATGATTGGGCTGGTACAAGCCAACTGGATTACAGAAAAACTGAATGATATACATTATGCCTTTCGTATAAAATAGAATACAGTTGCTTAAAATAATAATAATAATACCTTACTGGGTGGCCGTCTTTTAAAGCTGGCAGAGGTAGATGTAAAGAAATTATTGCCAATACCAAGAGAAGATTTGGAGTGAGATGATATGTCAGACCTTGTTCTGTAGCCTTCTGCAAAAGTCATGGGCAAGAAAACATTGTAAAACCTTGTTAAACGTTACGAAACCCTACAAAGCTCCTCTTTTAAAGTGTTCATGTTGTCATTTTGCACGATACATGTGTGTACATATGTCATTTTAGAAATGTTTTATTTTATTTTTCATAGGTTGCTGTTTGCTGTATCTGTTTCTTCGTTATTCTGCCTCTAAACCTTGTGGGGACTATTTTGGGTCGGAATCTCTCTGGCCAGCCCAACTTCCCCTGTCGAGTTAATGCAGTTCCACGCCCAATTCCAGAGAAAAAGTGGTATGTTGTCTGTTTTCTAACCAATGTTATTGCGGACATAATGTGGTAACCCCAAATGTTAATAGAAATATTGTGTTAATGTCACAGGTTCATGGAGCCAGCTGTCATTGTCTGTCTTGGGGGAATTCTTCCTTTTGGTTCAATCTTTATTGAAATGTAAGTCTTTTAGTTTTCAGTTGTAGTGGACAACCATATTGACTGATTTGGCTGTGTCTGTACTATCCAATAAATTAAATCTCTCCCCTCAGGTACTTCATCTTCACATCGTTCTGGGCCTACAAGATTTACTATGTGTATGGCTTCATGATGCTAGTCCTTGTAATCCTCTGTATCGTCACAGTGTGTGTTACTATCGTGTGCACATACTTCCTACTTAATGCTGAAGACTACAGATGGTGAGTATCAGGGAACCATCCTTGGAGGACAATGGAATTGCAATTGTGCAATCCTGAAATGTGTGGGTATAATTTAGTTTTAATATACTTATTTTAAAATAATTTGTATGTCTGTTCCCCAGGCAGTGGACTAGCTTTCTCTCCGCTGCATCTACGGCTGTTTATGTTTACATGTACTCCTTTTACTACTATTTCTTCAAAACCAAGTGAGTGTGGTATATTGAATACATTTGTGTGGCTTTAAATAAGATTAAGTTGCATGTATTAAGAAAGATATATTGCATGCCTTTTATGCTACTATACAAAAGACATGTAACTGGTGATAAAGTGTATTGTGGTAAATCAAATGTAGGATAAATCTTTGCCTAAAGGGTTGTATAGTGTTCTAGCCCAGACACAGAACTCTAAATGACAGCAATTTTAGCCCGTCCACATGGGTCAATCATTACACAAAATAAGAATCCTAAATAATGAACGATTGTGTAACTCTCGTAATACCAGTCTGACGCTACTTTTGTTTCAGGATGTACGGTCTGTTTCAGACGTCATTTTACTTTGGCTACATGGCTGTGTTTAGTACTTCCTTAGGGATCATGTGTGGTGAGTTAGTCTCATTATGGATCCCCTTGCACTCAGTAATATCACTAAAATAACTATGAACAAAACTAAGTTTGATCATCTTTCAGCGTAACAAACTATACAGGTTTTTTATTTATTTATTTTAAACTGCGGATCCTGAATATCACTTTTGTTTTTTTCAGGAGCTGTTGGGTATATGGGAACAAGTGCCTTTGTGAGGAAGATTTACACAAATGTGAAAATTGACTGAGATACAAATGACAGCAAAGGGATTGATGGATCAGCCTAAGCTTTTTCCAACTGAGATGGTGGCACAAGTCTTTTTTTTTTGCAAAAAGAGATAGATGTATCTCACTTTGTAGAAAATAGTTTTCCATTTTCTGAATGAATTTCAACATCACAAAACAAATGTGATTACAGAAATGGATTGCAAGCATCGGTTATGTTTATCAATTGCTTTCAAACAATGTTGTGAAGCAAATGTTTTACAAAATGTATCATAGTTTCTCTCTCCAACCCAGCCCCACATGACACTAGAGAAAATAGATCTTTATTGATGAAATAGTCTAGCTCTCTTCAGTGAAGAGGCCCAAGTGTATTGAAAGCCTTTGTTCTATTCTATTAGAATATTGGAGAGTTGGGTTTTTGTCTGCGCTCAAACTGATTCTATTTTGTATTACAAGTCACTCAAAATATTGTTACCATACTATTGTTCCACATGGCTTTACTTAACCACACATACATTATACCAGTTTGCTGTTTAAAGTATCATCCATTGCAGTAATGGATGTTAAATAAACAATGGCAAGTCCCTGCTCATATTTTGACAATTCAAATTCCTCAATACTATAGTTATCCATCCACCTGAGAAAATATTTTAGTTCTACTAATAGTTTACTGTACAGATTGAAAATAAACTGGGACTGATCAACCGTTTTGAGGTACAGTATGAATAACTGATTGTTTTAAATGGATGTTTGATGTGATCAATTTCCCCATTTAGTCTTATGTTTGATGTTTGAGTTTGAATGAAGTCTACTTGTAAAGATAATATATGGATAGGGGGAAAAGTGTATATAACCTTAATAATGTACCTTTAGATGTAGATCCCAAATGTATTTTGGTTGTACAGATTTACTACAGGGTGTTTTTTTGGTAACATGATTCAGTTAAAAACAAAATTCAATGATTATTTTTATGTCTTTGGTGCTTGGGTTAAGGTGGGTGGCACTGTTACATCTTGCCTGAAATTGCATGTAGATTTCATTGGACCATATACTCATCATTTTTTTATTTTGCCCAGCCGCTCCTTATTTCTTTGAATTCCCATTTGTGTGTTTCTTCTAGTCGTTGCAATAACATGTTTCTGTTGACATGTTTAAAAAAGTGTAATGACATGGGTGATTTACTCTCATCTGTTCAATGAATTATTTAAAGCTTTAAAGGGCTGTATTCTTTGGTCAGCCTTTTTTTTTTCTCTCTACTTTGGTTGGAAAACCTGAAGCTTCGCTGTGAATGTCCGGTGGAATGAGGCGATGGCTTTGTTTCTGCAAACACACTGTACGAAGTGAAATTTATGTACATTTAACTAAATGTTTTCATAACCACGTACAGTACTGACGTCTATCAAATGCTTTTTTTTCAGTTTGTTGTGTAAATACGGTATGTACCTTACATGTATGAGAAATGGCAATGCCTTTTTTTTTCTAATTTCCATATCTCCTCCACTGAAGTTGATTTTGGCACCTGTTGCATACCATAATGTCTGATGACATTTTGAACTTGCATATTAACTTGCTGTAAAAAGAATCAAAATAAACATGTTTATTTACAGGTGGTATGTACAGTTATTGTTGCTGGTAAGATTTTTTGTTTTAACAAAGTCAAGTTCAAACTACAAGTACATTATTTAAATCTTAACTAAAACAGTTAAATAAACATCCTAAGTTATTTCTGTAATTGTAATTAGGACAAAGTTATTTTTATTTGCTGCAAAGACATGAACTGTCAGTTGAAATAAAATACTTTAATATAGTCCTGGATCCATAGTGCTGAAGCATATTGACATAATGAAACAATTTAAGCTGCTTTAATACCTCAACTTACACTGATATTTACCTTTTCCCAAAAAGGACAAAAAAAAACACATACAGACTAAAATGATTTATTATAGTTTTGAATTTAACATCTTTGCAAGACAAAGTTACACTTCTATTCATTTTCTGAACAATCATGATGGATGTGTCCTCTAGTTGACTTTCTCAAAGTACTCTTTTGAACCATCTGGGGTTGGCTTAATCTGAAAGTTATGGGAAATTGAGCCAAATTAATTATATTCTAAAGAAGCATGCACAGTATAAAAAACATTTTTGACTGCACTTTGTAATTGTCACAACCACACATTTGATTATGGATAAACCTGTAAATTGTGAGTGTTACCGTGGGGGAGTCTGGAGTCCAGCTGGCTGGACACACTTCCCCATGGGTCTCCACAAACTGGAAGGCTTTAACCAGTCGGAGGGTCTCCTCCACACTGCGCCCCACTGGCAGGTCATTCACACTCATGTGCTTCACCACACCAATTGGATCCATGATAAATAGACCCCTGAAAGGTTCACGTTGCATTTTATTTTCAAGTCTGAAAATATTGGTTAGTGTACTTGTCTACCTTTCGTAGTATCCAAAATACTGTTCAGACAATGTAAATATACTAATGTGATACTTTACTGATAAATACATTTTCCCTTTATCATTTATTCATACTAGGTACCTCAGAGCAATGCCTGGACCCTCTAGGAGTACTCCATAGTCCCTAGACACCTGCTTATTTAAGTCAGCAAGCAAAGGGATGTGGATATTGCCCAAGCCTCCAGCCTAAAAAAGCAAACCAAAAGAGCATACATTTGTTGGACCCCCAGGGACTTTACAGTAGGTGCTGCTGACAGTTTCATTGATAGGTTGTACCTTCCGTGGGGTGTGAATCCATGCGAGGTGGGTGAAGTGAGAGTCTACAGATACTCCAACTACTTCACAGTTGATATCATGAAACTCATTAGCCTTGTCACTGAATGAGATAATCTCGGTCGGGCATACAAAGGTGCTGCAGGGGACAAAAATAAGTGTGCTGAAAATGCTTTCACATAATTATGTAATTAAACTTAAATTATTCAAGTTAAATAAGTACGTACAAATCAAGGGGATAGAAGAACAGGACCAAATATTTGCCCTTGAAGTCATCTAGACTGATCTCCTTGAACTCCCCGTTATGAACTGCAGTACCTTTGAAATGGGGTGCTTGGTGAGTAACAGCAGCAACCCGACTGAGAGTACCTGTGAGAGGAATACCATTTCATAAGTTTGCCTTTATACAAATCATTTAAGCACGTGATCGTGATTGAGTCAGTAACAGAAGGTATGGAAGCCCACAAGGGACTTTATTCAAATTATAATGTAAACTTGAAAATGCAAATGCAATTCAACAATATCATTATCACTTTCCACATTTGTATGTGTTATTTGAGACAAAATGTAAATTAAAATGCAATAATCCCAGCTCCCTGCTAAATAGCAGCTCCAACAAGGAGTTGGTAAAAGGTTAAGGAAGCAAGTCACAAAACGAGGAAGTGAAGTCCTAACTAAAGACCCGCCTTGATAAGGACTGACGGATTGCATTTGAATGTTCATGTTCTGTCCCAAAAAGTGCGTGGTGACTTGAAAATGCAAATGCAATCGACTCCTAGCGCTGATTGGCGTATTGCATTTGAATATTGTCCACTGCACCCCGTTGTAGTGAAGATGAAGTCTTTGAAAATGCAATGGCTAATGCAATTTCCTTTTAATTTTCTAATTGTTTGACAACTGCATTTTAATTTTAATTGTGACATAAATAATGCTTGCACAAAATGGAAAATGAGGATACATTTTTTATATTGCATTTTCATTTTCAAGTTTGAATTAACATTTGAATATTGAATATTGACACAATGCCCACTGAAGCATTTGAAAATGCAAATGGGATTATTGAAATTTTAATTTACATTTTGTCTGAAAAAACACATACAAATGTGGAAAGTGATAATGCTATTGTTGAATTGCTTTTGCATTTTCAAGTTTACATTATAATTTGAATAAAGTCCCTTATGGGCTTCCATAGGATCCAATAAGGGCAAAGGGGAAAAACAAAACAAAAGCTGTATCTAGATATAGGGACTAGGGGGAAAATACAAAAAACGAATATTAAGTTAGCACTTGCTAACAAACTAACAGACAAATAACACTGCCGGATAAACCCACTAACAAACGAACAGAACTCACAACACCAAAAGGATAAACCTAAACACAACTAACACACACAGAGTACAAGGTAATCTCGCTCCAAAGAGACTACCGGGGAAAAGGGTTTAAAAGTAGTCGGATCGGCTCCTGATTTGTCCGCCAACGGATGGCTGACGGTGTGTGAAGAGGGGAGGAAACCAACGGAAAGCGGGCTGCAGATCTGAATGAAGGGAATAGCGAAGGGAGAAAACAGAAGGGAAGACAAAACATGCATACACACATGCACACTACAAACTATACGGACAGAAATAAGGATGGACGTAGCACACATCAATGCAGATATGTTCAAAAAGGGTTTTTGTGTTGTTTATCTCTTCCTAATGGGTTTTTGTGTTGTTTCTGTGGGGTTTCTGGCTACTACTTCGTGTGTAAATTACGCTTTATCAATTTGTAGATTATCAATTAATTCATAAATTAAATATTATAATCGATCAAGGTGATGAAGGGTAATTATTAGACGGAGCA
>JAVQIZ010055884.1:0-22662 GCA_036023535.2 Galaxias brevipinnis
TTTTTCTGAATCCATTTAAATTGTTCTCACCGAAATTGGCCAACAACTAGTCTTTTTGAGTGGACATCCCTAACCCCCCCCCCCCCCCCCCTCCCCCCTCTCTCTCTTTCCTTTTATAAAGGTGTTTTTTACAGGGAGTGGCATCCTGCCAATGTAGATACAATGTGACTAATATAGTAAAGCGTTCATACGTTCTGATGTCCGTCTCGATTATAACAACTAGGGAAGGTGACAAATACCATTTGGTAGGATTTAGAAGACCAACTTGAATATCCTTGTTATTGCCGACTGATTTTGTAGACTTTGTTGGTTGCATAGCAAGCAGGATCATGTGAATTTCTCTGTGTTTGTAATTTCAATTGGATACCAGTCAAGATCCTTCAAACGCCTTTCAGAGTCTTTAAGTCGTTGCTGAAAGATTCAAGAAAAGCCATGACCAATTTATCAATGTATCTCAAATAGAGTTAAAAGGAAAGGCATAACAGGCCTACTTGTCTGGTGTAAATCTAGTAGATTAAGACTAATTCTAGAATATTTAATTGAATTTACGGATGGACTTTTTACAAAGTTTAATTATTTTACGTAGTTTGCTGATGATTGAAAAAAAAGAAGAAGCAAATCCTATGGAAGGACCTCAATGGAAATTATGTGCAGTATTTGCATGTCATCTCTATGAGCCTTGGTATAGCCTATACCATATAATACACTTTACTATACTATACTATACTATGGGCATTCTGAGTAAGCAGATGGGGGCATTCTGAGGGACCATAGCCTTTCTGTAAGCCTATTCCTACATTCCCACCAGCCTCGTAGAAGCGGAGTGTCTCCCTCCACTCGGTGGCTTTTATGTGTGACCACCAGTCCACGGATACCTCTTCAGCAGCACTGGCAGCAGCGACAGTCATATCAGCCGAGTAGATCCGAAGCTGACTGGAATACTAAGAGCGTCCTGCTCACACTTAGCGCAGCCCCACAGACCAGTCATCCTGCCTGCCTGCCTGCCTGCCTGCCTGCTGCCACCCAGGGCAGCCTGTCTTAATCCCTCCACAGAGAGGAGACACAGCCTTGGCTGAGCGCTTCCGTACACGGAGATCCCTGCAGATTATTTAGCCCTGCAATTATCATAATGGAGGCAGCATAAGGTAAACGTGAACAGAACTTAAATTATCGTGAAGGTGTCTGCTTTACCGCTCTAAGTCTCTCTCTCTCTTTCTCTCTCCCTCGCACATACTTTCTCTGTCTTTATCACTTTCTATGTGTCCTGTGCTGCATTCACTGTGGGGAAAAGAAAAGCAGTTAAAGCATATCGAGATTGGAATCACTAAGGGAAATAAATGGTGATTACTAGTTTACAGAACAACTGTATTGAGGAGAAAAGATGTCTTATTTATGGACTGAATAGAATGGTTTCATAAAAGCTCCAAAGGGTACAATAGTAGTCCAATATTTAATACAATCTTTTATTGGTGTACAGTTTAAACAAATCTTATCTTGCTGTAAGAATGATAAAAAAGGGAATTGTGTAGACAATATAACGTATGCTTTATTAAAACACTTTTACTAGTATATTTCCCCTGAAATGGCATGTGAACAATACAGTGCCAAGCTCCTATATGAGATATTGTAGCTGTGACCATAGATACAACTTCACATTGTTGCAGAGGCCTTTCGTCATAAAGAAAATATAATCAACTTTCAGACTCAAATGAGTTTCGATTTTACCAGTTAGCGCACAAGGCAAACTTGCCTTTTGGAAAGTTAAAGCCCAAAAGCCCTAGTGAATGCTGAAAAAAGCTTGACAAGCTATTTTAATCTGCCAACTGTGACCTTTGCAGTTAATCAGGTTTGGCCAACAAATTTGAGGGTTGAATTATGTTCTCAGTGTCAAAACAATTTCCTATTTAACCATAATTATGGCAGTTTTATAGATTTTCTTCGTATTTTAATTGTAAGTCATATCCTTAGATGGTGATGCAGTTGTATAATGAATGACAAGAATATAGTCTTAATGTTCTTTTGTCATCTACAGAGGAAACAAGCATGGTCATCCAAAATATTGTGATCATTTGAAGGATAATGCTCTCGCGCCATCTGGAACTGATTGCACCCACCGCAGATGGATACATTCACTGTCTGGTCAAAAGATTGTTGGCATTCTCACCCATCTGTGAACTGGACCACTGTCGTAAATACAAAAACAACAAAAAACAAGCTAAAGTCATAGTAGGGGACGATAATATTCAGTTTGTGCAAAACATTGCCTTAATAGGGAATAACAAATATGTGTTGTGTTTTTTGGGGGTTAATATAGTTATCCCTTTTTCATGTTCCATTACATTTTGAAAAAAATATATCATTCCTTTTATTGGTCAAGATGTTTCATTTTAAGACTCGCTCTTGACGGTAGTAAAAGGCAATTTCTTGTTTGCAAACTCAAGGCTTCCAACTGTCCTTACAGATTTTTATTTTGTAATGAATACATACTGGTAGGTCTCATTCCTTTCATCCATTGATTAGTATTGGTTTACATGCATTGCAGAAATTATTATACCATTTCAACATGACACCTGTAGATTTTCGATGAGGAAAATTAACGGTAGCAGGACTAACCCCAGCTGTTGATCAGTTAATACATTTAATTGTATTATCTTTATGAATGTTTCCGTTTGTTTTAATATTTGAACTAATACTATTATGATAGCAAAAAGGATTAAGTGTTTGTTAGTAAAATTCTCCCATAATCACAGAGATTAGTTTATTTTTGAGTTATGCAGCTATGTTAATTTGAGCCCTAAACCATCAACATCTGGACTAGTAATGGGACTGATTAGGTCAAGTCCCATTTTCAAGCCCCAATAGCAAAAACATTGCCATGTGTTCAGTGTAACATCCATCGAAGCACAAAGCATCCATTTCACTGGCACCTTTAGCAACGGTTCCATAACAAACCATTCTATTTAGCACACACAAGCTTTTTAAAGCGCCTTTTCTATTCGCAACACAGTACTGAAATCTTTCCTGGCCATTCCCTATCTTTGGCTGAAAGGACTCTGAATCATGGCTTGATAAAGAACTTGCCAGATGTCATAAGCCTGGTGTACCCTGAGGTTTATATATGAAACAATACACTTTCTCTGGAGTATTCTGTTTCTCAAGCACTTTCTCTGGGCTTTGCACTGACAAACAAATAGACATCAGTTTGTCCCTAGAATAATATCAAGCTGCAACATGGATTTATCTTATCCTAGGATCACAGTTCAATGACAGTGCCAATATCTGATAGAGGTCATGTCACAATGATGCACAATATTTTTTGGGGATATGTAGGATATTGGGGGACTCGTTATACCTTCTATGAACTTCAATCAAAAACATTTCTAAAAAATGTATTGAATCGCAAGTGGCTGTTTACCACACCAGCTATTATGTGAAACTGGACAGACTGCACTGTGAGAGCACAATGTGTACTACGATCCTAACTAAAGCAGTCCTGTGGCATCACAGCTTATATTATCGTCCTGAGCAATTATCCCAAGCCACTCAGCCACGTAAGTTTAATTAAAGGGAACAGTTTGACTAATATCCCAGAATGTCAACACTGACTTCTTGTTTCATAAGTTGTGACGCTGCTATTGCCTGATATGATGGGGTCCTTCTCCTACAAGAACAACAATATTAGCCTGAATGATGTCTATTTTCACTATCAAGTGTGTGTTCTTTTTTGCCGGCACAACGTTTTTCTTTACCGGGATGTTATGTGTGACCACCAGGAAAAGCAAAAGATCAAGTGGGAGCCAGGGGCCAACGTTAACCTTAGGAATACTTGTCTACCGCATTCTTCTTGCTGTCAGTGTGATGCATTTTATCTTTTTGAATAGAATCAAATATTGGGATGCTAGCATACTGTGTTAGAGAGCACACAATATCTCCCTTAGGCTTAATATTATTACCTCGATGTACTGCATTATACACAGTACCGCCTGTTATGCACGTGCTGCAGTTTTTTTTGCAGAGACCCTTAGACCAGTGCAGTCACTACTGTTTAAATCCACTGCTATTGACATTAAGTAGTAACTTAAAAGAAAAAGATTGGTTTCATCACCTCTTTATTTATTTTAACCATTTCTTGAGTTAACGGTGAATGTTGTTTGGTCTGGTTGTTTGCCAGCTTTTCAACAGTACTTTTTTGTTAGATTTTCAGCTGTTTTTTCTCTGGCCCTCTATGGTCAGCCCTGGTCTGCTCTTTCCTAACATGATGTCTGAGATAATGAACACTTCATTCATTCATCCATTCATTCATTCATCCCCTCAGGAAGAAAGCTATGTCATTAAAGGGAAGTACCATAGTACAGGTAGTGCAGCACTACGGTGAGTTGATCATGGTACTATTAGGGATGCTGTTGCCCTATAGAGGCTCCCCAGGAACTGTCAGGAGACCTCTGTGATAGTATCCAATCCACTCAAAGTGTCCATAAGAGAGCCTATCTGGCTTTGATGTGACATGTATCTTGGTTAGGGTAAGCAGAATACTGTAAATTGGAGATCAAAACAATAAATAAAGTAACATAAATTACCGAGCAGTGTATGATAGACATCAGTCGGGCGGGTAGACTTCTCAAACCAGGATTGAATCTCAATGTCTTTTTCCATCGACGAGGATGAATGGAGTGACTTAGAAGGAATGTATGTGCTCTACTCTACGTCAGTCTAAATTCCACCCACTCTGAGGGGTGTATAACATAAACACATACACACATTTGACCTGAGTCAACTCAAAATAACTCTTGTCAGTTATTGTGAAATAAATTGCAGACCATAATTGTTTCAGGGAAATAGCTAATTTTGGCAAAGCCTTTTCTGTTTTATAGTAGAGCCGTTGCACTGTAGTGGAAAGTGGTTTGCTAAATATGTAGATTTTGCCCAATGCCCCAGCCCCACAAAATATAGTTTTAGGGGAAACATTTTGGCTGGCTTGTTTGACATAAATCAGATTCATTTTAATAATAGACTAATCTCCAATGGGATGAAATAGTATATGGCAATCCTAATGTGCTGAGCTCGACAAGGAAAATGGATCCAAAGCAGTCCATGTGGATCCCCGTAAATGTGATGGACAAGGGAGTGAATAAGTTAAATTAAGCACACACGTTGGATTTGGTCTTTATTTTAGTGGCTGCTAGTTTTATTAAGGCTTGTAAATAAGGTTAGGGTTAGAGTAATGTGCTTTTGGTTTTCAAGTTTGATATAATTTGTTCAAATTAGAGTTATAGGATAACAAATTGAAAGCATTAATACATGTCTCTGCATTCCATATTAGTCAGTAGAAAAACATGAAACATCATCAAGTAACCACTGCATCAAACAACCAACTGGTTAATCGTACCATACGAAATAAAAAAAACGAAACTAATGAAATAAAAAGATAAACTAAATGAGGCCTTTTGTCACAGAGGATGTTTGTTCTCCCTCTCTCTCTGTGAGCTAGCCAAGCAGAGTGGTTGTAATTCCAGCATGACAAAAGAAGTCCCTGCCAGGCGGTGGCCTGATTCCGTCGCCCGACGCCCCCCTCCCCCCCAGCAGAATCTTCACCCTGTGGGCTGGGCTCTTCTTAAACAGCAAATATCGTCCGAGTGGTAAACCTGGTTGGTGCTAAACCACTTTGGCTGGGGCACATTAAGATTCATTTCCACTGATTAAATCAGCCATCCAGCCCCAATGGTGAAGGCGTTTCCACATCGCTTCACAATTTTCACAGTTTAGAAAACACCTGTCATAACACAGTCGTTTCCATCGCCTCTGGGTACTCTGAACGAGACGATTAGACTTCCGATATGAATGGAGTTTTTTGAAGCGAAATGGAGAGTATGCTTTAGGGCTCTGGGAAAGTGTGTTCTGTTCCCATTTATATTTTACACTAGGCTGGAAGATAGTGAGGTTAGTCTGCTGCAACTTTAGCCTCTGTTTTGCACTAGTCCTCTTGATCTTCCAACTTCTCATTCAACATGCGTCACATCTATCTAGTCTGATGATGGGAAGTTTGACTTGTTGGTTAATTTCAAAAGTTGTCCTGAAAAAAGGGATTATCTGTGTTGAATGAGCCCATATTGTGGATTTTAAAATATTCCTGCATGAATACAAACCCTGTCCTTGTACTCTACCCCAAAAACCTGGGCCTATGATTTGGCATTGCATTTGAGTTTGGGAATTAGTTTACCTCACATCATGCAGCATATTTGCTTTACCGCTATTGTTTGAATAGATGCATATGACCACTATTTCAATTGTACTTTTTCATTTATATGTCACAAACTGAAGCTGATTATAATATAGAATGTGATTTAAAAAAAGAACAAATTTGATAGATCGAATAGAGTCCCGAGAAAGCTCTTGAGATGTCTGACAAAAGGGGTGCTATTGATTTGGGTTGTCTTTATTTTTCCAATGTAAAGGAATTGACTGAGTATACTCAGCATGTCCAGAAGAGTACTAGAATATGGACAAAACCAGGTTTAGGGAGTGGTACTTTTGATCATTTGCTCATGCTCCTTTTTATTTACAGTATTCACCTAATTGACAAATGTACTGTTACCTTTTTTCATTTCTCTTTCCTCCATAATCAACTCTTTATTATTTCCCAAACACAAGTGTAGTACACAGAATTTATCATACACACAATTTGTGGTAATACGTATGGTATTCCAATTCTCATTGCATTCAATGTTTTGGAAGGAATAGTTTCCTTATTAAATGTATACATTTGTGTCCTCAGCTGTTTTTAGAGTGCATCCAGCCTTTTTTTCTAATCTCGTTCTCTCATTATGTTCTTTTTCTCATTTCAGAGAGGAACGACAGCAAGTGAACTATGAATGCTGAACACAATGCTCTCCTCTCTCCAGCGCCTGACAATGCGAGGTCCTAGGCTGAAGGGGGCACTCTCTAACCCCCTGTGTGTGCTGCTGCTGGCCCTGCAGATCCTGGCGGTGGCCGGCCTGGTGCGCGCACAGACCTGCCCGTCCGTCTGCTCGTGCAGCAACCAGTTCAGCAAGGTCATCTGCACCCGACGGAGCCTCCGCGACGTGCCCGATGGCATCTCCACCAACACGCGCTACCTGAACCTCCAGGACAACCTCATCCAGGTGATCAAGGTGGACAGCTTCAAGCACCTGCGGCACCTGGAGATCCTGCAGCTGAGCAAGAACCACATCCGCAACATCGAAATAGGCGCTTTCAACGGCCTGGCGAGTCTCAACACCCTGGAGCTTTTTGATAACCGCCTCACTACCATCCCAAATGGGGCCTTTGAGTACTTGTCCAAGCTGAAGGAGCTCTGGCTGCGTAACAACCCCATAGAGAGCATCCCTTCCTACGCTTTTAACCGTGTCCCATCTCTGCGGAGGCTGGACCTGGGGGAGCTGAAGCGGCTGTCCTACATTTCTGACAGAGCTTTTAAAGACCTCAGTAACCTACGCTATCTAAACCTGGGAATGTGCAACCTCAAAGAGATCCCCAACATCCTCCCCTTGGTTCGCCTGGAGGAGCTGGAGATGTCTGGGAACCAGCTCTCCATCATCCAGCCCAGCTCTTTCACGGGCCTGACCAACCTCCAGAAGCTGTGGATGATGCACGCCCAGATCCAAATCATCGAGAGGAACTCGTTTGACGACCTGCAGTCGATGGTGGAGCTCAACCTGGCCCACAACAACCTCACTCTGCTGCCACATGAGCTTTTCACCCCCTTGCATCACCTGGAGCGCGTCCACCTCCACCACAACCCCTGGAACTGCAACTGTGACATCCTGTGGCTCAGCTGGTGGCTGAAGGAGTCAGTGCCGGCAAACACCAGCTGCTGCGCCCGCTGCCACACACCGGCCAGCTACAAAGGACGCTACATTGGCGAGCTGGAGCACAGCTACTTCCAGTGCGACGTTCCCGTTATACTGGAGCCGCCCGCCGACCTGAACGTCACGGAGGGCATGGGCGCCGAGCTCAAGTGCCGGACGAGCTCGCTGACGTCGATCAGCTGGCAAACGCCCAACGGCTCGCTGGTGACGCACGGCGCGTACAAGGTGCGCCTGTCAGTGCTCAACGACGGGACGTTGAACTTCACGAGCGTCACCATGCAGGACACGGGGACTTACACCTGCATGGTGAGCAACACGGCGGGCAACATATCGGCCTCTGCCGTGCTGAACGTCACGTCCGTGGAAAACAGCGGGGTCACTTATTTTACCACGGTCACCGTGGAGACCATCGAGAACCCTGTCGATGAAAGCCAGACCCAGGGACTTCCATCCTTTGGCTGGGGGCCGTCTTCGACAACCAAGGGTCCCCAGGTTCTGTCCAAGACCACAGAGCGGACTTATACTATCCCGGTACTGGATATCGACGGGGAGGGCACACTCACAGGGCTGGATGAAGTGATGAAAACCACCAAGATCATCATTGGCTGTTTTGTGGCCATTACCCTCATGGCCGCCGTTCTACTGGTCATTTTTTACAAAATGAGGAAGCAGCATCATCAGCAGGACCCCGATGGCCCCGCCTCCTCCATGGAGGTCATCACCGTGGAGGAGGAGCTAGCAGGGGTGGCTGCCATGGAGACCCACCTGTCTTTGCCCCCATTGGAGCATTACAACCACTACAACACTTACAAAAGCGCTTACCACCACTCTCCAATGCTCAGTACCATACACAGCTCTGCCACACAGGAACCTTTACTGATCCACTCTAAAGACAACGTCCAAGAGACCCAGATCTGATTCTCATTCAGACAACACCCCATATCAGCAGTGTCATACAGGGAGTACAAGGAACCCAGAATGGAGACAGTAATGAAATGGCTTACTTGACAGACGATGACGAGAGCTAAATTGTATCAATATGTGCTAAAGACAGCCAGGGGAGTGTGTGCTATTTCAACAAGTGTCTTTGCAAAAAAAAAACAAAGATTATTTATTAAAAGTATGTCTAGTGGCTAAATGACAAAAAAAATACAAAATCTGTGATAGCATTTTTTTTTTTATAGCTCAGCTTATTTCTCTTTGTGTGCTATACCATACTCGGGGAAAGAATGGCTCACTACAGGTTAATTGAACACAGACAAATGGTTTTCATTTAACGTGGTTCTATATACCATGTTTGATTTGTTTATTTGAAACGGAAAAAGGCAATATTGTCTTGTGGAGTTTACTGCTGTCTGGTCTACAGTATTTTTGCTTAAGTTTTAGATTTGCAATGTTCCTCTAAGTGTTTTAATGGTTCTGCTTGTCGGCAGAAGAGAATAGGAAAGGCAGCTGGATTTTCCTACAGTGTCCTATTCCAGCTGTCACTCTGAGAAGATGAGGTACAGATGTTTTCATGACGGGGCTGTTAAATGAAATGAGCAATGAGGGCAGCATGCCTGGAGAACCAAGAGGCCAAATGACTGAACTTGCATTTCCCCGGTGGCTCTTAAACAACAACCATACATCCTTCACTTTAATTAAGATGCAGGTCCCCCCTCCTCCTCCCCCCCTCCCTCTTTTATTTCTCCCTGTGCTCTCCCCAGCCTGCTATTACTCCTCATCTCTTCCCTTTCTGTTTTCTCCTATCCTCTTTACTCTCATCCTTTGCTTTTACCCCCCCACCACATAATCTGTCTGCATCCTCCAGCCCCCCCACCCACCCACCCCACCACCACCACCGTTCTGCCATTCTTCCTCACACTGCACGTGAGCGTTCCTTGCCCCTGGCCATCGCTCATTTGTCTCTCTTTATCTGCCGGCTTGCGACGCCGCAGAATATTTTCTGAGGGAAAATGAAGGTGAGCATAAGGCTCCACTCTACAGTCCTCCTGTTAGCTCCATAATGATCTACTGCGTCCGGGCACTGTCGCAGTACCTTGCTATCACCCCAGGGTCATGCGAGCCCGGACCGCTGATAGCCCATCTGTTACTACAGATAAAGAAACAAATGAGCCTGTCTTGTAATGCAGCGTTACCCTGATGGGCTAACAGCTAACACACACAGGGGGCGAGGCTCGGCTGCATATTAACTGACTGAGGCAGCTAGCTGCAAACAAACAGGGTGAGATTGGTAATGGCCTCATTAGATGGTATCGGCAGTCCATTTGGAGGCTTATAGAGGAAGGTTGATGGCTAAACAGCAGGGGGACTCTCCCCCTTATAGCCCCACACCCAACATTGAACCAGGGCTGGAGCTCTTTGATATCCAAACGACCCCTTGCTCTAGCCATTATTTTTTTTTGGTTGGGTTAAAAAAGAAACAGTCTTTGATGTTGCATCGTTTGTCGTCTATCATGCCACTGTCTCTCCTCTGGCTTGTTTACTCTTGGCTTTTTCATTTAGTTGTTCAAAGGGGGGGACTTAAAGGAGAAGGGGATGAAAAGGAGGGGTAAGGGATAAGGGGAAGGGTGGCGGACCTAGACTGGTTGTGAAGATCTTCAAACGGAGATATTGCGGATATGAAGGCAGAGGGAGTGAAAAATAGATAAGGAATAAGGAGGCAGAAATAGCCGACAGACAGTCGCCATGGTAACAGTGACCTTGCGTGGAAGCGTGAGTGAGAGGTAGATTTTCCTTTGGCTTCCATCCATCCACAACTTCCCAACGTTATTTCACAAACCCAGGACATTATTGGTAATACGGGCCAAATGGAAAACATTTTGAGCAGGATTTAGCCTACGTGCAACCTCCGTACTGGACTGCAGCACACTAAACTTAGCTGACCTGGCTCTTAGCAGGTAAAGAGTAAGCAAAAGGGATGACTCATTTAAGCTAACATACTTCATCATTATGGTTGTTGTAGCACAAGAACCAGGCAGATCATTTTAATCTTGCTTTGGTCTGTTGACTAGTTATAATCACAAATAGTGTTTGTTACCATTATAACCACATTGGGTAATCTTCCCTAGCCAAATTTATGTAAGCATGCAGTGAGCTTCAAAATTTAAAAGGAAGTTGCTACAAAACTAGTTTGGTTTTCTAAGCTACTACATGGAATTTCTTCTGACATCAGGAAAAACAGACTGGACAATGATGCTGAGTGAATCATTCTTTCCCCTTTTCAATGATTTATTTCCAATGCTCTTAATTATTTTCAATGCTTTTGTAAGTGGCTGAATGAGTCAATGTCAAAGCAGGCTACAACAAAGATGACTGTGGTAGAATCCTATTATGCCGTTAAGCTAAAAACAAATGGATGAATACATGAATGAATGACAAAAAAATGAATTGATGGATTTTTTTTTGGTGCTGGTATTAAAGAATCATATCTGTGTTTTTCTTTCAGGTCATGGTCAGATGGTTACTTAGCCTCCAATGAGTCTTGGTACGAAACTAAAATACACATAGTTTGGATAATCGCAATATCATCAATGAAATTTGCCAATGCTAATCTAACATGAATATGAGGGCAGTTCAAATAATTATAAATCTAGAAGTGTTATAGTGTATTTTCTTAAACATGTTATAATGCTACACAAATCCAAACCATGCATTAATAATGGGACTAAGAATACAACAATTACTTAGAAATCATCTGAGGCTGAAAGAAAGGCCAATTAAAAAAAAGAAAAAAAATCTATTTACATGTGGAGGAAAACATGTTTTATTTAAATTCAGGCAAGTTAATTGCTTGATTTTATTTGGCGACCCAATGCCAAAACAAGATGATGAATATTATTTTGTTGTTTGGCCCACTGTTTGTGTATGGGGAGGGTAAATGGGGTGAATGTTTGTTCTTTCTCTCATTTTCGGAGAGAATAGTCCTCGATGCTAAATTTATAGAAACATATTTTCAAGAATAACATGCAAAAAATAAATTGTGGTCATTATTTTACATGTGCTTCAAATGTAAACAGAACAAAGACTGTGCTCACAAAGAGAAAACTATTTCTCTGAGATAAACAAACATTTATTGATACCAGAGATTGTAGTTCATACTGTACATGAATACAAATAAAACATAATTTTTTTCCCAGTATGTTTGAAAGTGTGTGAATAATGGGCGTCCTCACAGATGGGCTTGCCTCCACGTTCTCTAACCCTTCCACTTAAATTATCTCTCAAGAAAGCGTGCACACAAAGGCACTAAAC
The DNA here is from genome assembly GCA_036023535.2 of Galaxias brevipinnis. Lineage (NCBI taxonomy): Eukaryota > Metazoa > Chordata > Actinopteri > Galaxiiformes > Galaxiidae > Galaxias > Galaxias brevipinnis. Next base: position 12,099 of record JAVQIZ010055884.1, read on the forward strand.
GCAACGACTGGTTGTGATTTTGCACTATACTACACACACGCACACACACACGCACGCACGCACACTAACAAACACTTGCAGCTTTGCAGATTTATTGTGCTGGTGTTGAATTGAATTACAGAACAATTAAATGAGGTGAATAGGCTTTACGTAAGTGGAATGTAGCTTGTTTTATGAGGTCACAGGAAGGATGCAGATCTTATTTAAAGAAGAAGGAAGTGCTCTTTTAGCACTGTGGCCAAAAATAGACAAAACGACGAAGTGCGTCTTGCTCCTATTGGTTGACTGGTTTGAAATGGTGGGGGCTGGCTACCCATGCATGCAGACAACTGGTGTGCCAGGCTTCAGTGTTGCACATATGCAAACAGCTTTGATACTTCAATACAACTACCTGAAGGCTCATCCTCTACCACACCAAAATGCAGTCTCATTTCTCCACTGCACCATACTGCACAGTCTGCTGAGATATGTGTTCTAGTCTTTTAATGACTCATCATCATGTACAAAGCATTTTTGGGTAAAAAAAAAACAATCTTCTTCTTACCCAGGAAAATAATACATCTGCTTTCCATCATTTGTGGTGGTACATCTGTTAGTTTGTCCAAGCTATGTTTCTTGGCAAATTTGGCACGCTGCATATTATCTGATAACAAGATAACAATTTATTTCAGAAGCCTAATGTGGCAGATTATATCGAAGTTGTTTGCTGGCTAAATTATTCTCTCTGAATTCATCCTCACAGGAGTGTAATTAGTGACAGAACAGCTCGAGTGACTATTTGTACCCATGCAACAGTGAGGCGGATTTTTATAGCCTCAGAGTGACCCAACAAATGTGCACAGCTACCCGTCTATCAATCATTGATCTCTCTATTCTCAACTTGTACACGTTGACATTTTTTAATACTTTGTACTTTTATGTTCCTGATAAAATCAGTAAAGATTTTTCAAAGTATTTTTGGAAAATCTATTGGACACATCTTGTTGACTAATAAAAGCATAAGTCCTCAAGGGTCAAACATAATATGGAATGGGACAAAACAAAGAGCTATGAGCAAGAATGTATTTACATATTTGCTGATACCAACCCAATTCTTTCAGTGCAGTGAGAAGAGTTCAACAAGGGCCTTCTAGATGTAGAGTGGAAAAGAAATTAGTTTGGACTAGGGCCCAAGAGAGAGAGAGAGAGAGAGAGAGAGAGAGAGAGAGAGAGAGAGTGAGAGAGAGAGAGAGAGAGAGAGGGAGAGAGAGAGAGAACTAGAGAGAGCACTCTAAACTATTCTTTTCCCCCCCACAACTTGTAGTAGCCTGAGAGCTTAGCTTGTGGAAATGTGCCAAGCTTTAACCAATAACCTCAATCACCTTTTGAAAGGATTACATGAATTGACTTTTTGACATTTGTATACACAAATTACATCTCACTTTCTGATGTATGAGACTGGCTATACTTAAATCTGTCCTTAAGGATCCCCTATCAGCGGTCTTGCGGCCCCATTTGTTGCTGGCTCTACAGAAACAATATGTATTTTATCTTATTGTTATCTTCTTGTCATCTGAAAGTGTACAGTATTATAGATGCTGCCCTTTTTGCCCAATTCATTTATTTTTAAGGACAACCTTCATGTGCAAATAGTCAATTTAATCTCAGATTCCCTTACTTTTCAACTGCAGCTTTTTCATGAATCATGGCTGTCTCAGTTTAACAGTGATGTTTAGGTATTCATACCAGTAGTCATGGACTGCAACCTTCTTCTCCTTTCAAGGTAAAAGAACACCTGAATGAATATGTAAACTAGTGCATTTGGACGACCCATGCACTGTCGATAAAGGAAAGAAGAGGCCAAATCATTTCCCTGCCCTTTCACAATCCATTCATCCATCTTTACAGTTCATTACTGCATTTGTACCAGTTTTCTATAAAAGTCATTTTTTCTTGTCAGCCTTATAAACTGGCCTAGCCAGAAGGCTGAAGGAAAAGTATAAAGGAAAGCCTTCTTTCCAACATTGATCATGAAATGGCTGTGAGGGCAAATGGTTGAGGGAGTGACCTCCAGACGATTTGATCTACCATCTGAGAGATTGAGTTGATTTTCAGCACATCAAGGAGAGTTATGTGCATTAAGTGTGTGTGCGAGTGTGTGTGTGTGTGTGTGTGTGTGTGTGTGTGTATGTGTGTGTCTGTGTGTGTGTGTGTGTGTGTGTGTGTGTATTTGTGTGCACACCGGTGTGACAGAGAGAAGCCGGGCTAATTTCGTAGGCCTGACTCGTTCATCTCAGACGACTTTAGACACCGGTGCAGTGTAATTTATGGGACGTTTGCATTATGTGTGTATGTGTGTGTGTGTGCCCTAGTTGACGAATAGAGCTGGGACCATGACGGATGGTAAGAAATCCATCAGTTAATTAATTTGGCCTAGGTGATGCCATTGAGCCATTGTGAGAGGTCTAGGGACTTTGCCTGTGTGTTCCCGCAGTACAGTGGAACAAGAAGCGCTAAGCTAGGAACGGCCATGTAGCAGGAACGTTAAGGGACAAGATGACACATTAACTCTCTTGGCCGAATAAAAAGAAGGATTCGCACATAACCGCGATTGATTTGATGACGAGCCATGTACTACAGATGTTAAATACATCTTATTAAAATACCATTCTTCACAGGCACAAAAGCCACACAGTGACTGATATTTAGTCAATGGGCTTTGATTGCTTTAGCGACCTAACAAAGATGACATCGAGGATATCATTAGCTACAAGCAGGACTCTCCCTTGCAATGGATGTGGGTGGAACAAGGACAGCCACCAATCTCTCAACACCTTTTGCACCAGCTTAGTGAAATACTGTATACCAGGTATCACCCCCTCTGCTGGTGAAGTTGGAACAACAAAATAACGGAACGATTTAGTCCTACTACCAATTTTAAAAACGATGTGAAAACAAATCTAATTGATTAATTTGACCTCGTGAATTGCAGGTGCATGCCCATTCTGATGAATAAAGAAAAAGAGACTACAAGTACCTCAATTTACCCCACTTTCTCCATTTTCAGCGGGCCCCTCTGCCTTATCAGGAAGTCACCTAATCATCATGGAAGAGTAATTAAGCCTTAACACGAGATGTCTGTCTACAGCTAAACTGTAATTACCATTCACATTACGCCAAAAGGGCGGTTGGGATAATTAACATTCCCCTCACTGCAGGCTGTCTAGCAGTCTTCAAGATGAGCATGTGGAAAAGAGGTAAATGCACTCGTTTTCCGTTCAGCCTCGAGAGGGGAAATGAGTGAGCTCCCTTAAAAGGATGGAAACACATGATATATTTTCCACAATTGTTCTAATAATGGCAACAAACTCATTAGCATGTCATTTTGTTACCTGACCCAAGCCTCACATAGGTTATTAAAGTCAGTTCATGAGTGAGTATGTGTGTGTGTGTGTGTGTGTGTGTGAGAGAGAGAGAGAGAGAGAGAAAGAGAGAGAGAGAGAGAGAAAGAGAAAGAGAAAGGGAGAGAGAGAGGGAAATAAGAGAAAAGGAGAGAGAGAGAGAAACAGAAAAATACAGGTAATATTCCCATTGAGTAATTATTTTGATAGCTGCATTACCATGCCTATAGGCCTGCTCGTTGCAGTAAACAGAAACCAATTATCTTAGACAAACACTGTGGAAATGACTAATTAGTGATGCTGTATTCATTGTCAAGGAAGATTGTTGACACCTTATTAGTTTGGTTTTTCTAATCTGTATTTGCGGTGTAAAATTGGGCAGTGGCAATCTGTTTCACAGTATTGTTAGGACTTCCCAAACAAGTACACAAGTTAGAGAACTGTAATTTGTTATTCATGTAATCAGATGGCTTTTGTTTCCACATCACTCAGTCAAACTATTAAAATAAATATCTTACAGTAAATAAATAAACACAGCTCCAGCATTACATATGTTCTCATGTGTAGTCCAGGCATTGTTATGTGAAACATTTTAATGAGATTTTGTTTTAAACAAGCAGCATACAGGATTAATTTTAGGAAATCGAAAACCCCTTGTGGCAACAAGTCATGGGTTATTAAAAATATGCTTCAGGGGTTCTTTGAATGGATTCATCAGGGAATCCTCTACCTGTGAACGGTCGTTTTACATTGTAAAGATTCCCAAGTAACTCTCTCTGTCTCTTGTATTGACGACAGCAAAAAATACCTCACACCGTCAGTACATGTCATTAAAGCAGCATGTCTCCATTGACAGAAAACAACAACAACCAAGGAATAAAATGACACAGCTCCTCTCTGCTGTTACCCATGTGATGACAAATGATGTTGAAAAGACGTCGTGTGGAGTAGGGCTCCAGGCCACCAGGGAACGATTGACTGACAGGGGGAGGGACAGAGGTCGTGTCATTCAAAGGACACAGAGCCCCTGGGTGTAGTAGCCAAGTCCACAGAAGGTCACACACCAAAGGCGCTGCCAGAGTTGAAATGGGAGGGAAAGCAGGAGGCCATGTTTGACAGATTAAGAAGCCTCTGTCAGTCTATCTTAGGGCAGAGAGACAATCACGACATCAGCATGTGGCTGCCAATCAGCCGCTGTGTCAGAGCCACCCCCTCTATAGTCTCTATTTAGCAAACAGGGAGAACAGACACAGTTAGAATTCATTCGATATTGTTTTTCTAGGGCTCATCTACATTTAAAAAAATTACCTCAGGTTTTTCTTAGCACACAGAAGCCTAGTGTCACTCAATATCTGCAATAGCTTTGTAGAGAGCAGCTTGATGTTTTCTATTTTTACTCAGAAACCTTTGCCACCACGGGTTGAGTGTTGGACAGGTGAATGTCGATGGATGTCTTCATGACCTTAGCAGAGAGCATTGTCATTCATTGAACACACATCTGCACCGAAAAAGGGGAATACTGTCTAGTGCTCAATTGATGCCTGCGGATATATGGATACCTTGGTGGGTATGCTAATAATAATAATATTAAAAAGAATATGTGCATGGTCAATAAGTAATGAAAGCATATTTCTTATCTACCTAGTGTCCTGAAACAACATTGCAACCCCCCCACCCCCCCAGGTGGTTAACCATGATTATCAATGTTTATTTTGCATGTGTTGACGGCTGGCAGAACCTTTTATGACCCTTTTGCAAAATGCTGCTTGACAATTTCCCTTTTTTCCCCCTCTCTCTCTCTCTCTCTCTCTCTCCTCGCTCTTTGGCAGTGGACATTGGATTTGAATGCAAGGTTATTAAGACGGCCAGCCAAGGCTTGTTAGTCATGTCATCTGTCAGGCCAAGTCTACATCCTGGCAAGCCAAGCGCCGCGCTATATTTCCACAACAGCACTCTGTCGAAGATTGTGTGCTTCTCACTGCAAACCAAAAGCCACTGACAAGCGGGGTGCAAGCTGGGTCTATGAAGATGAGTGGAGTATAGGCTTTGACTGATTTTATGAACTGCTTCATTCTACTGGACCACAGCCATATTATTTCGTTCATGTATTGCAAGTTATCTGTGCATTCTCATTCCAGATTACCTGAACTTCACCAGCAGCTGTGAATTACCAAGCCTGCATTGTCCAGTGTTGTTTCATATTCTACCGTGGTATATAAATGCCAATAGCCTATGGCAGTAGAAGAAGCTAAACTAGTGGAGAGAGCAGGTTGAAGGATGAATACCTGCAGCAATGTGGATGACAATGTCTCCTTAAGGAACCTGTAGCATTTGCCCAGCCATCTTAAAATGTCAGACCTGATTAGTACCCGGCAATTTACGTGAAATCACCTCTATCTGATTTATTTGACCTTTGGTTTGTAAAATGAAACCAAGGTTAGTAAAATGGAATCTGTGGGATTATGTTATTAAATCCTTTGTTCAATCAACAGGCTCTATGCTCTACTGTATTTATATGGACATCACAACAAAGTATGCAATGAAGTGTTCTTCATCAGGATACATTTTTAAATACAGCCTAATGAAAACTTTGCAAATTTTTTTTTTTTAAGTTTTTTCTTCTTATAAAACAAATTCCTTGATATATTTGTATTCTAATAATTCTATACCTATTCAGTTTCTCATCATACGTCTAATTCAATTATAAAACAAATATTGGTTAGACAAGGAAAACACATTGGTTGGACAAGGTACTTATGATAAAACATTACAACAGTTGAATTCAGTGATGCACGTGGAACCTGATATTCCAATGACATATGTTATGAATACGGAATTATTTTCTCACAGCTCAGGATGATTGGGTCATATGTGTCGTAGAATTGATTCACACATTGGTAAATGTTTTATGGGTGGAGACCTACGGAGCATTTTCAGCAGAATACTTGGTTGTTAGTTCATTAATTGAGCTGTGGCAACAATGTGCAAAGTAAGTTAATAAACATGCAAATTAATTATGAATTAATTAGGGAAGCTGTTGCAATGATGTGAAGAATAATTTGACTTGTCAGGCTTTTCCTGTTTGCTTCCTGTGTTTGTAGGTGTGTGCGCCTGCGTCCATGTGTGGGTGTGTGTGTGCGTGTGTGTGTTTTGAGCTTTCAATTTGGCATGTAATTACCGGAGCGAGAACTGTGAATTTCTCATCTAACAACCCTGTAACCGAGGGGACCCAGCAAGCATGACACGAGATTTGAATGCAAAGAATGCAATAATTCCTCCTTTTTTTTCTTTTTATTTTGCAAAAGACAACCTGTGTTCCTTGAGAATGTGTTGACCAAGAATGTGGCCTACTCAATTCGAGATATGTCGCTACATCAAAAGCTGTGAAAAGACTGGATAACTATTGTATTGATGATTATTACCTTACCAACAACCTTGGTGGTATACGGCTCTCAAAATATTTGTGGCTTGTCTCATCGAGTCAACCCCTGTAATTGTAAACAAAAAGTTTTTTTCTGAATAAAATAATGAGAATAGTGAATGCCTCACACTGTGCCCTGACTTTCAAAGGTGCTACAAATTGACAAACAAAAAAAACACAGAATCACCATATTATGCGTCACATTACTGCTCTCAATTTCACACAACACTGAAGTAAATTGGCCTGGCTGTCAACCACATCAACAGCTATGCTACTGGCCCAAGTCCTCTCCTGTCCCCCTGACAAGCGCCTATCAAAAAGAAAGAAGGATGAACTGTGTTGGCATCCAATTTGAGACGGGGGCGTGTGGGACATCTTCCTTTTGACATTCCCCATGGGCAACGAGCGGAAGGTTGCCGGCCTGTTGTGTTGCCTGCTGTCTGAGGGACATCATTTTTCTATTTTGCCATTTATGTTTTGTCTTCGGGGGCCTGACATGCACACGCCACGTGCCTGACTGATGCATCCCGCCTCCTGAGGCTGGAGTCGTTTGTCAATCAAATTCACACCAAGGCGTTCAGATGGATTTACACCTGGTTTGATGTATGTCATTTATCACTGCAAGTGAACTCAACACATTATCCAAGAGTAAAAAAAAATACAACATCAATCGATCATGGCGTTTCTTTAAACTTTTTTTTGCACTGCCATCGGAGTATTTTTAAACATGATTATCTTTGCATTGGGACCGTAATTATCTTGTCAAATACTCAGTGTGAGGGACCGGGCAGAAAGGCACGAAGACGCAGAGGTTTCCTCACCATCATAAGGATTTTTAATTAGTCCCAAAAAATTATTTAAAATTATTCACAACAATACATAATTCGAATCATAAAAGAGGTCAACTGAATAGAACTGAATAGAACTAAATAATACAAAATAACATAACAACATGTCACCTAACCCAAACTGACCCAAAAACAAAGAACACAGGGGAACATATATACTGGCTGATCAAACCAATACAACACACAGGGGAATACATAAACCGTTTATCAAGCTAATTAACTAATAAGAAACAAAATAATCTAACTCAACTTAACTGAAATAAACCTTCCAATAAATCAGGACAGACATATGGGAATGGAGGCAGGGGACATCAAGGAACATCACAAGATCACCAGAGTAAAGAGCTACACAACCCCACACACAAAGTGTCAGGCATCAGAAGGAGTGAGCTTGTTTAAGGGTGGAGGAGGGTTCAGAGGAGAGGTAGAGCTGGCTGTCATCAGCACAGCAATGAAACTCGACGGAGGATCCTTCCCAGGGGAAGACAGGAGCAAAGGGGATATACTGTGAGGTGTGTGTGTGTGCGTGTGTGTGTGTGTGTGTGTTCCTCAAGGACTCTCCCCTACCTCTGACACAGGGTCACTGAGGAGTCCTCCAACCAAAGCCCAAACCCAGGGTAGAGGGGTTCAGTGAATGTGGAGTGGAAGGTGTGTAGGAGGGTCCGTGTGTCAGAGGAGACTCTGTAGAAGGACAGAGTGCCACAAGGACAGTCCAGATACACTCCTACTCTGGTGGAACCGGAGGGACTCACAGATAGACCAGTCTCCTTCTTATTGTGACGGACAGAGTGACTGTCATCATCACAGTACAGAATCCAGGACTTGTTATTAAATCCAAGCCGACAGTCATAACCCCCTCCTCTCCTGTTGATTCCTCTATATGTCACACCTATAAAAACCCCTCCTCTCCACTCTACCTCCCAGTACCAGCGTGACCCAGTCAGACCCTCTCTACACAGAACCTGTGACCAGCAGTTAAATCTCTCTGGGTGATCACGATACGGCTGCTCCTCTCTCCTCCATGTCACCTTTCTGTTCTCCTCAGACAGAGAGAGGTTTCTGTGTGCTGTGCTTGGGTCCAGTGTGAGATCACAGGCATCTGATGGAGACCAAAACAGAATATATTACTAATCACCATCATTCACTGGAAGATTTGTTACACACACACACACACACACACACACTCAAAGACAAGCACACCCTGAACACACAAGAACGGCATGTCATTCTAGGCGCTTTGTTATGTCTGCCAGGGTTTGGACAAGGTCAGGCTGCAGAGAGAGAGAGAGATGGATGGAAGGATGGAGAGCATGGAACAGAGAAAAGGATGGACAGGGTGGAAACAGAATAAAGGATGGACAGGATGGAAAGATGAGGATGGGGCGAGAGAGAGAACAAGAGGAAGAGTGAAAGTCCCATCGAGTCATCACAGAGAGGTTGTGTCCGGCCCAGAGTGCACTCTGCCTCTATAAGTGTACAAACGGCCGCTCACAGAGACACACAGCCCAGTGGAGTACATGTGATCTAGCACGTAGGGTCAGCCAGTCTGAGAACTAGTACTATCCCTAACCCTAACCTAACCTTCCCAGCGAAGTCTGAGTACTAGTACTATCCCCAACCCTAATCTAACCCCCCCCAGCCAGTCTGAGTACTAGCGCTATCCCTAACCCTAATCTAACCCCCCCAGTCAGTCTGAGTATTAGTGCTATCCCTAACCCTAATCTAACTCTCCCAGCCAGTCTGAGTACTAGTACTATCCCTAACCCTAACCTAACCCTCCCAGCCAGTCTGAGAACTAGTACTATCACTAACCCTAACCTAACCAGTCAGTCTGAGTACTAGTACTATCCCTAACCCTAACCTAACCAGTCAGTCTGAGAACTAGTACTATCCCTAATCCTAACCTAACCATCCCAGCCAGTCTGACTAGCTTGGACAATGGCTTGCCGACAGGAGCACCTTTTGCTTTTTTTTTTTTTTTTACAAAGTGAAATAAGCCACTATGGTCCTCCTCTCTTTCCTGATCTCCTTCCTCTCTCGCCTCTTTCCTAGGACTGGGGTGATTAATTGATTATGGAAATACGTAGATTTTCATAAAGTGCGTTATCGAGTCTCAACTTAGTCTAAGAAGAAGAAGGAATGGTTTCCCACGGAGAACAGGCGGCGGGCAACGTAGGCTAGATATCCCTAAATGTGTAGTCTAATAATATTAGAAATAATGACAATCTATCTACATTATCTACATTTTCAACAGAAACATAATCAAAAACAGCTTTTGTATTGGCTAACGTAACGTTAAGTGACGGAGCGTTTAAATGTGTGGAATTTCTAACTACCTGCCAAAGCCATAGCTGTGCGTTATTGTTTGCGATTAGTGCATAGTATCGCTCATATGAATATAATTACGTTGTCCTCCGTGGTTGTTACAACAAATAGAAATGATAGTTGGTAAAATATGAGCGATTAGTTGGCCTACTTTCACTGTGTTGCATTATTAGTTGTGTTATCGTTTGCGGTCAGTGCATATATTGCTGTTATGAACATAACGGCCACTTTGGTCGTTAACAAGTATGACAGTTGGTCAAATTATCCTTCCACATCCTCAGCCTCACCCACCACCTATGTGTGATGCACAAACACTTAAAGCCAAAGCATCCCGGAGCGCTTTAGCAAGACAGCAACAAGACAGCATTTAAGTGTCTTGTGGTGGATCAACATAATTCACCCTCGGAACTAATATATTTCTAGATGTGTTGTTCCGCACGTACGTTTAGTGCGCACGGTTTCCGCTTGTTGTGATGATGTTTTGGTACAGCTAGTTAAGTTGTGTTTAACTTGCTTTCTTCCATGTGGAATAAAAACTTAGCTGCAATATTTAATACACCGCCTCCGACTCCCGTCTCTCGGCACTACAA
>JAVQIZ010055906.1:0-13008 GCA_036023535.2 Galaxias brevipinnis
AACAAGGTGTGTGTGTGTGTGTGTGTGTGTGAGTGCGTGTGTGAGAGCGAGAGCGAGAGGGAACTAATGGGATTGTCAGGAGAACGCATCATCTCCGTGTCTGTGAAAGAGATTATGGATATTTTTCCTTCCCTTGTTTGCGCGCACATTTGTGTGTGTGTGTGTATGTGTGTGTATGTGTGTGTCTCCAGTTCATTGTGTGTCTGTCAATGCATCTGTTAGTTTCTGAATGTTTGTGGCCTAGCAATCCGTCTCAATCAATGGCCCAGCCCAGTCTTTGTCTGGATCCCTGTAGAAAGGTCATGGCAGAGGAGTGCATCTTAAATGCCATTAGTTTCCATGGTTTTTCTCCACTCTAGTCCATCTGCCTCAAGGAACGGGCTGGTTATTTGCTTGCTCGGGAGAGGAAGAAGGGGCAGCTCTCGTCTGCTTAATCTTGATCTCTTCATCAAACTCCAGGCCGGTCGTCGTCGTCAACCCCCCGCCCCCCCCTAAACGAACCCCCTGGACGGGGATTTGCTTCTTGAAAAGCAACGTGGCTGAGAGACGCTGGTGAGCTCCAAGAGGGTGTGTGTCGGAGGACGTTGCTGGTTTCGTTGGACTTCACTCGGCGACGATCAATCGCAACGTGCTCCGCGAGGGGGGAGGGACGGAGCGGGGGGGGGGTAGGACCGTCACTTTGTGTACAGCCACAGTTACGCCCCGAGGCCGATCCATTTCCCTTATGTTTTTTATTTTTCTGTGCACAAGGAATATTCCGCTTCATTAAATTGCAGTTTAGAGCGGGGCTGTGCGTTGGGGTTCTGAATGGATTATTGAAAATCTCTAGAGGGCTGGAACCCCATTGATGCTGGTTTTAAAATGAATAATTTGATACTGAGATGTTTATCGATCCACGGCCTCTATGTAAATAGAACAGTGCATTTTGCTCTTTAATGACTTTCCCTGGCAGGGTTTTCGTCTCTGCATCCAACCTACAGGGATTTCAATGTTATTCTACCCTGTGGTCCTGGCGTCAATGTAAAATGCCACCGCGATAATCAAACAAAGCTTCGATTTAATTCATCAAAATATTGACCACGGACACTTCACAACGCCTCCCCATAACCCATATATTTCAGGACCTACTGAGATGATATTTTCTAATACGGCATAGCCCAATTTTGTGGCGGCGGTGCTTAGCTCCATCTTTGAGAACATGTCATGGTCGCTCCACTCCCCGCCTCAGGGAAGGCGTGTCTTAAGACAGGAGATGTCAGTGGGCGGGACAAGGAAATAAGCCCTCGCCTGGGTCCAGCCGTCGTCCTCGACTACCACGGGGGTTTGGCAATGCGAAGCGCCGGCCCCGGTCGCCAAGGGCAACCCGGCAAAACGCCTCTCGCCGGTCCGCCTTGTTTCCCGTCTTTACTTTGAGGGGTCTCTGGGGGCTACACACACACACACGCGCGCGCGCGCACACACGCACACACACAGACCGCTGAGACACGAACAGATCAACGGCCGCAGAGCTGTACTGTGCGGGCGGCACGACTCGTAAAACACAAGCTAGTAAAAGACTTAAATGTTCTCCATCAAACGTTGACCTGTGAAGGACCTGTCTGAAAGGCTGGGCCTACTCTGTGCTACCTACTGGGGTTTGAATGTAAACAGATGCAGTGAATAACATGGCCTCTCACCAACTGTAGAGCCCTGATACTGGGACAATACAGTAGGGAATCTGTAGAGAGGGCATACGAAAGCCATACGGTACAGTAGGGAGTATGTAGAGAGAGCATACCAAAGCCACACCGGCAGGCCAGGAGAACCGCCGACGCTGTAAAACAAGCCACTCAATCAAAACCGAGGGAAAATCCTTATCATTCCATGCGTGTGTCCTAAGCGGCGATTGCCAGAAGCTTTGTTTGAATGAAGGCCTTCGTGTTGGAGCGCGTTCAGCTGGCCGCAACGCTGTTTTCTAGCCGCTATCCCATTATTTGTCATCAGGTGTATCTAATAGCCCAGATGCCCACTGGGAGCAATTACCAGAGAAGAAAGAGAAAGAAACGAAAAAAACATGGCGATGTAGAGGAACTCGTGACGGAGTGACCTCGGAACGACCTTCAGATTAATTGGAAGATGAAGAAAAAAAAAGCCTGTAAAAAAAACCGCCATAGTAGAGCTTTAACCCCCAAAAGAACAGGAACAATAGTGTAGTTGAAATCACCAATGCAATATGGCCACATAGCCAGGTTCTGGCTATTTCCTCGAGGCGTTACGGTTCCCTCCCTTGACGTATCCTGCCGTTGACCAGGAACGTGATTTGACCGGGCAACGCGACTAAGCACAGCCTTAACGTTTTGTCTTGGTGTCGTGCGGCAGCGAGTGAGTAAATCCTTTTTTTGGCCAAAACGCTCCGAAAGCAGGAGGGAATGGTTTGAGCACCGTCATCGGGCCGCTAAGAGGCACGTGATTAATCGTCGTCGGCGTCAAATCAAAGTTCGCCTGGCGGCCTAACTCAACCCGTACCCCTCCCACTCGCCTGGTTACGGCCTGGTTACGGTTCTTAAGATATTAACCCAAAGTGTCTGCCCTGCCCTCTCGCAGGCCCTGTTATGGGATTCTGTTATCGAAGCGTGGGAGAGGACTCTCTGGGGAGCTGTGTTGTTTTGCAGTGAAATGATAACGCACAAATCTAACGCACCCCTCCCCCGTCCACAGGCAGGCATAAGCACTCGGGTTGGTGCCTGAACGGACGGCCATGGCGGCTCCGTGTCGACCGAGTAATGAGTTTCCGTTCTCGAACATAAAAAAGGGGGGGGGGGGGTTTCAATTTAGATCCCGCGGTTCGATGTTCCGTCTCCGTGCTGTCATAACGCCCCCATTGTTGTCGCGTGGCGCTCGGGCTTGCCTTCCTCCGCGGGAAGACGATGTTCTGCAGTCCGTCATGCCCCCCCCCCCACCTGAAAAGGAAACGACGTCAACAGAGTTAGTGAAAAGGGACAACGTCAACATAAGAGGTGGATCTCAGAGCCTGAGAAAGGGACAGGTTTTTGCCCCGTGGACACACAGACCGGTTTGCATTGACTCAACCTCACGTGGACAAAGCTGGGTTTGATATGTCATCCTTGTGAGACAGCATCATTTTTAGTCAGGACCACACACGTACGCACACACACGTACGCGCGTGCATCCTCCATTCCTCTGAGCAAGGTGACTCAATTAAACTAATGACTCTAATTAATTAGCTGGAACATGAAAAGAGGCAGATCTGCAGCCCGGGGCTTGTTTGAGCTCATCGGGGTCAGTTGGTTCCATTCAACCCAGTAATAGCTCTAAATCTACTGTATATCCCTGCTTCAACGCTGCTCTGTCTGGGGCTGTGCTGGAACCCATTACATGGGCGGTGCACGCTAGTTGAAACGGCTGGAACTGAAATTGATACAAGGAGAGCTTTTGTTTGGTGAATCCTTTTGCCTTTATTTATTCAGCGCTTTATAATAAACACCTAAAGCTTTGTAGCTCAGACTGGATGTGTTTATATCTCTCTGTATGTGTGCGTGTGTGTGAGATGGAGAGCGAAAGAGAGAGAGCGAAAGAAAAATAGAGAGTGTGTGTGTGTGTGTGAGAGAGAGAATGTGTGTGTGTGAGAGAGAGAGTGAGTGTGTGTGTGTGTGTGTGTGAGAGAGAGAGAGAGAAAGAAAAATAGAGAGAGTGTGTGTGTGTGTGTGAGAAAGAGAGAGAGAGAGTGTGTGTGTGTGTGTGTGTGTGTGTGTGAGAGAGAGAGAGAGAGAAAGCGAGCGAATCTGTGTGTGCGTGCGTGCGTGCGCGCGTGTGTTCATAGCGGCGGCACGCTGCCGTTGCTGTAATGGAGCTCGTTGTGAAGCGATGTGGCACAGTTATCCGTGATTGCTAGAGAAATAGAGGGCTTCTAAATTGACTCCCCTCGAGGGGTTGCGTTCAAGGCAGTTTAGTGCTTAATGGTAGAATACAGGCAGGTTTCATTCTTCCACTCTCCAGCAGTCTCTGGAGTCTCTCTCCCTTTTACCTCGCTCTCTTTCTTTCTCTTTTCTCTCATCTCTCGCTCTCTCCATCTCTTTTGCTCTCTCTCACGCTCCCTCTCCTCTCCTCGTTTTCTTTTCACCACGCTATCCGTTCAAGGGATCACATCGCCGCCCACGCGCCGCCATGGCAACCGCGAGTCCGCGTTATGAGGAGTGACACATAAAAAATGGATGCTAATGGCCGCGTTGCTCTGCGGACACGTCACACTTTAGGACGGGGCGAGACGGAGACCCGTGACCTCTGAACGTCTCCGCTTAATAAGCGCGGTGAGACGGACGGCGGGGAGAGCGGCGGGCGGGCGTGCGAGCGAGGGCGCTGGTTTGCTCTACTCAGCGCAACCTTCTCCCGCTCCCCGGCATTCCAGCGAGGAAAATCCATAGGCACCGCGTTCCATTCGTTCTGACATTTACAGGTCACCGTGGTCTCCGCGGGAAAATTCCGCCGTAATTGGACAAGACTTTACACTTTGCGCGGGGGTTGCGGATCCCCGCGACGCGATTGGGCGAAATAACCCGCTCCCGTCACTCACTTTGTTCCGAAACAAGAGAGGAGACGCATTGCAATGTCAAGGCTCCGCGCAATCCATGAACCAGAGATAGCCTGTAGGTTATTGTGAAGGGAGAAAGTGTGGCGGGGGTAATGAAAAAGATAAGAGTGACACAGGCACTGCCTGAGAGGAGGAGGAGGAGGAGGAGGATTCTTCAAGCTGATCGGTGAACGAGAAAAGGGAGAAGATTCGTCGATTGAGGTCAAGGGGAGGGGGGGGGGGGAGAGAGGGGGAGAGAGGGAGGGAGGACGGGAGAGAGAGAGAGAGCAGGATAGTGGATTCAATGGATGGAGAACAACAAGGCAAAAAAAAGTAAAATGAAAGTGAAGTGGAAAAAAAAGGGAGAAATGGAGCGAAGGAACACTCAGCGTGAAAGAGAGGATAAAGAGGACAGAAAAGAAAGCAACACTTACACAATAGAGAAAATGCCTTGATTGGTTAATCGATCACTTAGGAGAGAAAGGATTGCGTCCACGTGGCTCATGTGAAATTAGGTGGGGGGGGACAATGGATTAGAGAAAAGGATTGAAAGAGCATGGAGAAAGGTGTGGGAGAGTCTGTGGACTTTAGGCCTGTGTGTGTGTGTGTGTGTGTGTGTGTGTGTGTGTGTGTGTGTGTGTGTGTACAGGGGCTCGTCTTAGGCTCAGCGGAGCGCGAGTCGATGAATCACACACCCGCTGTCATCTAGAGGAGGAGGCGGGAGAGAGTGAAGAGGATGCAAGTAAAAAATAAAAAAAAAATTGTGGGAGAAAAGATGAAAAAAAGAAAATAGGGAAAAATAAGAGAGGGTGCACTATGCGTAGGATCAAAACCCCTGTCGTAAGTAGGGAAGGAATAAAAGAAAAGAAGAGAAGAAAGGTGGATGACGTGAGACGAAAAGTTTGGGGGAGGGAGAGGGATGCATGAAGAGATGGATCAGACGCCTGCTGATGATGGGTGGCTGCAGAAAAGATGGAGAGGGAGGAGAGGGAGCGAGAGAAACGCCACAAGACTGATTCCACGCAGCCACTCCAAGCGGATCACTCCTTCATTCAGAGAAGATAAGGGGAGAGATGGAGTGATGGAAGAAGGGATGTACGGAATGGGAAAGAAAAAAAAAAGAGAGATTGGAAAAAAAGTCAGTGTGAGAGCCCGTTTTCATGAGAAACCTCTCTTCTCGCTGCTGTATGAAATTGAAAAATAAAGCGAGGTGTTATGAGGAATTAGATGGTTTATTACGTCTACTCACACTTCAAATCAGATCAAATCAGAAATGTTTCGATCTTTCATACTAATAAAAAAGGGGTTTCGTTCTCAAAGAACAGCGCTACTGAGAACATAATGCGGTCTGTGGCACAATCAAAAGCCCAAAATAAAAATACCCCTGTTTGTAGGCTGTTACAATATAAACCTTCAAGAATTATACTAAATTATATTGTAATACCAAACTAAAAGCCATGTTTAGGTGGCACTTAGAATTTTTGCCCTTTCATTTTAGAGCAAGTGACTCTAGATTATTTTACTTGGGTGTCTCATTGTCAATGATAAAGTTGTGTTCTAGTCGTGTAAAGGAGATGGCGCAATGCGTGCGCAAAAATGTGTGAGTTTCCCCTCCCTTCTCTAGTCAAATCGACGGGGTGTGGAGTGTATAAGTGCTTATATATAAAAAAAGAAAAATCCCCATCTGTGCAAGAGCAGAACTTAACTTAAAGGAAAGAAAAAAACGAAGTTCAAAGAGCAGTCTTATGGTCGTGTCAATGAGGTCGTGTTTAGAACAAATACAAGCGTGCATCAAGTAGGCTTAAGTCACGCTGGCTTTTCTGAACCCTGATGAGTGATCTGTTTATTAGTGCTTTACCACTAAGGATGAGTGCCCATATGGTGCATTCTATATTCTGTAATACTCCCTGTGAAGTTCAGAATAGAATGGAATGGAATTGGAATAGAATGGAATGGATTGGAATGGAATGGAATAGAAAATAACAGAGTTTTGGGCGTTTGTTATATTTATTTTACCGAGGATAATCATTATTATGAATTGTTCAGGCCAGTTTTTTTTCAATAGCGTTTCCATTGGGTTTTAAAAATGAAAGTGCAACAGAACCAGGATGTTGTTTCCGATCAATTTGTTCCCTCGAGGCTTCTACTCACTTGAATAAGGAAGGCTCATTATTGTGACAAGCTGTGTCTTTTCCAGCAGCGTTCACTCGAACATTGATATGGAGCGATGGCAGGATGAGGAAAGTGGGACAGAATGACAGATAGAGAATGGACTATGGGACAAATAAAAACAAGGAGGCGCGAGATATACGGTTCAGATTGATGAAGACAAAGTTGATTTTCCGAACGTATCCCTGGGGAATACGCTTTTTTTTTTCGTTCGTTCGTTTTTTTTTTTTTCTCTGTCGCCCTGTATCTCTTTCTGTCCTAAAGCCATTGTCACTAGCCAGCGAGAGATCTGCTGATTCTCCATGCACTGTGTACAGAGGCAGGGATAAGCGCAGATAAAGTGTGTTTAGAAACGGAGAGAGAGAGAGAGAGAGAGGCCTGAGCCGCGCTGAAAAGCTGGCCATACATCCAGAGGAAAAGCTCTGGGGACGTTGGCGCTCCTAAAACCATTCAGATCCTATCTGCCTCAGACCGATAGGGTAATTCACTGAGGATCTCTATGGGAATGGGATTATATTATGGGATGAAGCAACGTTGGATGTACTTAGACACACAGCACCGTTCCCGGGCTGGCACTAAATCTCGCCCCTATGGCAACGGAAGCCTCGGCTCACTTCAACTGGCTTGTTGACTGCTTTCCGTTATATCCATCCAGGGCGTGTAGTAGTAAATCATAAATGCCTTGTTGATTTATGTCGGCCATCGACTTTGACACGTCTCTTTATCTGTCTTTTAAGGTACCAGAGCGCCGGACGCGGAGGAAACACCCAGGTCATCGCTCCAGGGACGCCGCGATCCGACACACGCCGCAGCTAAACATGGCCGCGATAAGGAAAGCCGACGACGTCCCCGTCCCAAAAGAAGCCCGCTAGGACCGTTAAAAAGTGGCCAACGTTTCCGATCGAAAATTCATGTCCAGCATATTGCGGAGGCAGCCCAAAGCTGCGCCGCCGGAACTAGGATACGGCATGGAGGCGACGGCGGCCCGGCGTCGGGAACACTGCTAGTGCCCGGAGCGGGGGGGTGGGCCACGGCGACCGAGCGATGCCTTCCAAGGTCTCCTGCCTGTACGTGTTGACCGTGGTGTGCTGGGCCAGCGCGCTGTGGTACCTGAGCGTGACGCGGCCGTCCTCCTCCTACGCGGGCCAGGTGTCCGTGCCCGTGCGCAAGGCGGCCAAGCTGGACAAGAACGCCACCACGTTCGGCAACGTGCGCACGCGGCCCCTCAACCCGCACGACTTTGCCTTTCTCATCAACGAGCCCAAGAAGTGCGAGCCCGAGGCGCCCTTCCTCATCATCCTCATCAGCACCACGCACAAGGAGTTTGACGCGCGGCAGGCCATCCGCGAGACGTGGGGCGACGAGAGCACGTTCGCCGACGTGCGCGTGGTCACGCTCTTCCTGCTGGGCCGCAACACCGACCCCGTCCTCAACCAGATGGTGGAGCAGGAGAGCCAGATCTTCCACGACGTGGTGGTGGAGGACTTTGTGGACTCCTACCACAACCTCACCCTGAAGACCATGATGGGCATGCGCTGGGTGGCCACCTTCTGCCCCAAGGCCCAGTACGTCCTCAAGACGGACAGCGACATCTTCGTCAACATGGAGAACCTGGTCTTCAGCCTGCTCAAACCCAGCACCAAGCCCCGGCGGCGCTACTTCACCGGCTACGTCATCAACGGCGGGCCCATCCGCGACATGCGCAGCAAGTGGTACATGTCCCGGGACCTGTACCCCGAGGCCAAGTACCCGCCCTTCTGCTCCGGCACGGGCTACGTGTTCTCCGCCGACGTGGCCGAGCTCATCTACAAGAGCTCCCTGCACACCCGGCTGCTCCACCTGGAGGACGTGTACGTGGGGCTCTGCCTGCGCAAGCTGGGCATCCACCCGTTCCAGAACAGCGGCTTCAACCACTGGAAGATGGCCTACAGCCTGTGCCGCTACCGCCGCGTGGTCACCGTGCACCAGATCTCCCCGGAGGAGATGCACCGCATCTGGAACGACATGACCAGCAAGAAGCACCTCAAGTGTTAGCGCCCCTGGGCTCGCTGTGGCGCCAGGGGAGGGGGGGGGGGGGGATGATAAGTGGAGGAGGAGGAGGAGGAGTTGCCAGGGGAGTCCTTGCTCTAACTTGCTTTCCATTGGCTATGTACAGCACATGACACAGACCGAGGGAGTGGGGGACAGCCGATGTCGACCGACCATCTTGGGCCTTTTGTAATCATCGCTTCTTGCCAGAAGTTCTCTTTTTTATTATCAGTCACGGCTGATAACTCTCTAACCGTTTTTCAAAGCTGTTGGTAAGTGTATCTATACGCTCACACTTAGTGTATGTATGAGCACAGTGAAAATGTTGTCTATAAGATTCAAATTATTTTCTTTTTCCCTTGTCGGAAGATACTATGGGCTATCAAAAGGATGATTATTGATATTGCAGAGACTGTAAAAAAAATATATATATATCGCCAGCTGGATTGCACCATGCTGCATTCGCTAATTAATTACAAGGCAGAAGGAAAAGATTTCAGCGCTGGATTTTCATTAGCTTCAGAGCTAACTGGCTAGCGTGTAAGCGTATAAGAAACGCAGGAACTCTGTTCTCCGTGGATGTTGAGGGGTCGACGCCAAATTACAACCTTCCTCCTCGATCAGTTCTGAATGTCTCTCCTCATTGCTCTCCGCCGTTGTACGATCCAACACAATGAGCTAATGTACATGTGGTGTGTAGGCCCGGTGTTTGGCACTGCAGCCATGTGGGGACCATGGTGGGCTCACATACCCACGGTGTTATGAACCAACAGTGTGCTGTACAGTTTTTTAGCCTGCTGATACTGCTGCTCCAAGACGCTCACCGAAAAGATATGCTTTGGATCCGTTTAGATTGTTCCTATAGAGCAGCTGCAAAACCCAATTATTTGTGATTGTGCCACTATTTCCATGCCCCCGGACCGACTCAAACTGACTCTGTGGAGCTCTTTGACTCTTAAGTTGAAATATATTTCTTTCTGAAATGACACATATTTTCTTTACAAAAAAAGAAAATCCTTTGTATTATTCATCAGAAAACACATACATTATTCAACAGGACTGTTTTCATTGGGACATTCAAATGGCATTGGAGATAGTAGCCACTGTGCTCTCCCAGGTAAATGTTATTCTGTTCTAGTTTGGTGTGCAATTATTCTTTTTTTTCCCCCTGGCAGTGTTGTAAGCAGCCTGAAGGGTGTTTTCTTTCCTATTACTTGAAGAAATTACTTTGGCGCCAAGAGTCGCAAGAATTATCAGAACCACTTTCTTTGTTCGAGAGCAGTCTGCTTTTCAAATACGTGAGATTAAAGAACGCAATTTTTACACATTTGCTTTGTGTACTTATTTCAGGGTCATATTTACAATGCACAGTATGATGCATTTGATGACAATACAGATGTGAGTGTATTCAGATTTTCTTAATGGCCTTCTTCAGTAGCATTCTGTGACAGTATCAGAGGCCGAATGTTATATGAGATATGTACAGTAAATATGCAGTTGAAATGTACAGTCTTTACAAGCAAGGAGTTCGTTCTTTTTTGTTTTTCATTTCTATTTTTAAAGTGCGTTTACATATTTGCAGTCGGACTCAGAATAGGCGTTGCAATGCAGTCGGACTCGGAGTGGATATTACCCTTAGCCATGCTAACGTGCTAGCATCCCAACGATGTTATGCAAACATTTATCTGGGGATATGATCTTATTAAGATTGCCATTCAGCTCTGCCAGCAGCAGTGGTGCTCCCCTTTGAAGCCGGCCCTTACTGTCAACACACCTCTGAGGGGCAACCACACAGGAGTGCCTCTGAGAAGCACTTCACCACCTACTCGAAAACAACATGGCCGTCTGACTCATCTGCTGGGCCAGGTGTGTGTGTGTGTGTGTGTGTGTGTGTGTGTTTCTTGGCAACAAGGTAGACATTGTTATATTGAGTAGCTGTGAGTTGGGATGCAGGGATGATTGAGTGTAAGAGAGTGTGTGTGTGTGTGTGTGTGTGTGTTCGTGTAAAGGTGTTTTTTTTTCTTACAGGAGTGGCGTGTGATTGTGTGGTGGAGTGTGTCTGTGTGTTGCAGACTGTCTGATGTGTGCACCTAAATGTCTGTGTGTGTGAGCCCTTTTTTCCCCCCCCTGGGGCCCTGTGAAGTGTCAAAGAGTACGACATGACATCAGTGGTGAGCTGTCGTAATTGGCTGCCTGTTTCTGAGAGCCGACGTGTTGGAAGCCAGAAGTGTGTGTCTGTCGAGAAGAAGGCGGCTGTGAAACACAGGTTACTAACACCCCCCACGGGACCTGGCCAGGAATGTGAGTAAAAAGATGGCTGTTATATGGATAGCTATATGAAAAACTGTTGGGATTTTATATATATATATATATATATATGTATATACATACACAGTTTATACGTATATGGAATTCTTCACTAAAGGAGGATTTCTAATATCTTTTTCTGTTTTGTTCTTTCTTTCTAAAAATCTATATATTCTGCAAGCATTATTATACCTTTAATCCTTTTAAACGGTGTAGCCGCCCAAACCCTTACCTCCGATCAGGAGAGAACCCCTGGCAGTCTGCACTGGAGCACTGGAGTGGACCCAGCTTTAGGCTGCGGGTGGATAACAACATTAATATCTGTTTGTGCAGCGTTCCGTCCCCTGCTGTTCACCCTCTAGACTACCCACCCCCCCCCCACACCCCCTTTTATCAAATGCAAATCAATGCGATGTGCCGAGTCACTGAGAGACCGCCTTATCATGGACTCAGATAGGGAGCTCCCGGGGAAGGGTAAAAGCATTGGAGACTGGGCCGGAAAATGAAAACAAAAGGATTATTCTAAGCTTAAATGAACCTGATAACTAGCTAGGCGGAGAGTTTGACAATTGGGACAGATATTGCTCATTCAGAACGCAACAGGGAAGGGCAGCAATCTGGAGCAACCAATTATTATTATTGTTGTTGTTTTTTTATGCAGAACGCAAATCATGTTGTCGTGGTAATGTCTCTGGGATCGTGTTGAATCCTTAATATATGAGGCCACGTGAAATATTTGTGCACGACATGAGGTTCTCTTAGCAGTGAAGCACGATATGCTTTTAAAGAGAAACCATTTACTGGGATCTCCTTGATTGGGGGTTTCACAAACCAACATACATTGTGGTGCCATTATTGCATTTTTCTGGAGAAAAAAAAATCGAAAACGCATACAAAGCCCACATGGGTG
Source organism: Galaxias brevipinnis (assembly GCA_036023535.2). NCBI lineage: Eukaryota > Metazoa > Chordata > Actinopteri > Galaxiiformes > Galaxiidae > Galaxias > Galaxias brevipinnis. The sequence continues at coordinate 11,982 of JAVQIZ010055906.1, forward strand.
TTCTTGAGGCTAAATGATGATGGAATCAGATAGGACGTGAAACCCTACAAGCTGTGGAAACGGTGCCGGCGATGGGAAAGAGGGTATTCTGGAAGCAGTAGGGGAGAGAATTCTGAGTCATGGCGAACACTATCTGGCAACCCAATCTAATCCCTGGTTGCTGTGTTAACGAGATAGAGTGAGTGTGGAAAAACCTGTGGTGTGAGTATGTGTGTGTGTGAGTGTGTGTGTGTGTGTGTGTGAGAGAGAGTGAGAGAGAGCTATTTTACACACCCACAACCACACATACAATGGGCTCCTTAAACTCTTCTGCTCCAGAATGGGTAAACACGCCAGCAAACACCATAGTGCTCAGAGTTATATACAGTATCATCCATTACCAGCTTGAGCTTAGGGGAGAGTGACATGCCTCTGTCTCAACAGGAATGACATTTGCCTGTTGCTGACAAGACCCAAAAGGTCAGACTTTGATGCAGCTCAGCAAAGAAATTAACAGCAGCTATTCATCTTGGTCCCACTCCGTCTGTCAAGCATTAAATGTCTGATAAATATGCATGGAACAAAAGTCAATAGTTGGGTCGAAACTCCGCTTTGTTTGTAAATGTAAAAAAAACCAAATCGATGGATTAGAGTCTGAGTGAGAAAAGAAATCATGTTTTTTCTCTTCTACTTCTTCCCTTCCTTTCTTATCCTTTTCGCCACCTACGCACCACGTTAGGAGTCATTTCAGTTCCCTCCTACAAAAAGTTTGCCTACAGCTCCAGGAATAGTTGACACACATACATTAACATGGGTGACCTTTTGTAGCAAAAAAACAATAACAAACGCTGAGCCAAATGCACACTGCCGAAAATGAAATACGACATTAATATTGATACGGTGCCTGAATATGGATATCTGCCGTCGTGGACTACATCACATCGTCCTTGTCACCGAACGACGGCGCGTCAACGATGTCAATTATTTTCCCGTCGTGACCCAACGGATGGATGGGATTTAAATAGGACGCACGGAGGAGCTGCCTCAG
>JAVQIZ010055913.1:0-33484 GCA_036023535.2 Galaxias brevipinnis
TCATCTGGATCTAATGAAGTGTGTGTGTGGGTGGGTGGGTGGGTGGGTGGGTGGGTGGGGGTGTGCGGGTGCGCGTGTGTGTGTGCGCGCGCAGGGGGTGGGGGGCATGCGCCTGTGTAAAACGGCTGCCTCAGGGACATAATTTTGTCTCCACCTGTTTAGGTTGGTCTGGGCATGCATCATGTTTACTTATACTCTCCTCCTCGTTCTCTCTTCACACAATATTATTTCTTGGAGCAATAAATATTAATGATATAATTATTTAAAAAAAGAAATTCAAGGAACTATCATGCAAAACACACACTCTGATGACCCCAACCTCGGCAGCTAACCTTTTTAAAGTTGAAATTTAATCAGTAACTGTTATTGTCCTAAATGTCTCCAATTCTTGCAAAGTTCATGTTGACCACGGACTGTGTGATCTATGGCAGAGGCGCTTAAGTGAAGTGGGTGAGATTTATTTGCCTTGTTCCTCTGAAAGGTGTCTGGATGGGCTACTATTAAGGATAACAGACAGAAATCCACCCCCCGCCCTCCTCTTGTTAACACCCTATCCACTCGTCTCTCCTTTCTATTATTCCGTCCATCCATCTCCCTTGCCTCTCATCCCTGAACCCCTTTGTTCAGACCCAACGCCAGGTCCCCCTTAATTCATTCCCCCAGCACAACGGCAGCAAGTGGAGGCTGACCATGATGGTCCGTGGTTGGGTCTATTTTAAGTCCAGCAGCTCTGGTAGTGTTGGACCCTGAATGGACACAGCCTATCACAGCCTCCCCGGAATCTCTCCATAGGACTTGTGTCCAAAATGGAAGGAAACGGTTGCCCATAATCATTTTCTCTTAATTTTTTGCCAGTCAGTAGTTGGAACAGATACTCTGTAATCTGTATGAGTGTATAATTGTTTGTACATTGTTTGTACAGTATATTAATTGTATTATTTATAAAAGCCATTATTATTTTGTCAGTAGTATTATTAGGTGTTACTCCATTTGTTTGGACTCCATTACTGGTATGTTTTATTCAAACATTTTATTTAGATTTTGATCCATACTATTTTGTTACTGTGGTTGCTTTTCACCTAGCTCTCAATAGGACCATTAGCTAAGGATTCCTCTAAGCGCACGCTGTCCATCATCCATGTCTAGTTATCTATGTCCCTCTTCGCGACTTGTTCCACCCCTGCATTCCCTGAGAGCCTGACCCCGACCCCACAAAGGAAGAGAATCAGTCTCACACATACGCACAGCATACTGAAGCAGATTTGATGCAAGCCGCAGGAGTGATAGGTTTAGTCGAGACTAATCCTCCCCAGAGTAATCGGAGTAGTCTGAGACAGAAAGTCTCACACATTCTCTACGTGTTTTCATTGAACAAGCCGAGTGTCCAGCTGTGTCAAGCTTTACATATAACTGGCTGCAGGTGTTTTTCCACCATCTCTTACACAGAGAGCTTAGAACTTTTCACCTCAAAACATAAATTCATACTGTTTTGCTAATGTCTGTTGTGAATTTAGTTGAAAGTTTGGGGGGGTGGGGATTTCAGTTGGACCTCTTTCGATGGCTCTGATATTTGGCAGGAGGATTGTCTCCGTGGGAGGACAGCACTGTGCTCTTTGTTTCTCTCTCTGGCTCCGAGACAGTATGCTGAATCCTACTCCCTCTGTCACACGCAGACACACAGAGGATTTCCTCCTAGACTTCCCCCTCAGAGCTGCACACAAAAAATGGGAACAACATTATTGGTGGTGTGGTAATATCCCCCTCTGTTCTCCTTGGTATGTGACTATGATCTGGCTCCACGCTGAAGAAGCCACTAGGGTTTCAATTGTAATCCAGAAAGTTGTGCAAGTCTGGAAAGTGGCTTTGAGCGAAGCAGCCAGGTATCATGTTTCTGCAGCTCGGGACAAGAACCCCACTCCTTTGACTCTGACTCTAGCTATTGTCCATTTGAGAGACCAAATCCCCCCCAGCCCCCTCCCGCCCACCTCCGCCCTCTGTTTGTGTTCTCCAAGCAACCCCCGTTCCATTCCAATGGAGTTTGAGGTCGCCACGGATGTCACTGACCCTTTGTTTGTTTTTGTGTCCCGCAGCGGGCAGTTTGCCATCGTCAAGCGGTGCCGGGAGAAGAGCAGCAGCGTGGAGTACGCCGCCAAGTTCATCAAGAAGCGGCAGAGCCGCGCCAGCCGCCGCGGCGTGAAGAGGGAGGAGATCGAGCGGGAGGTGGACGTCCTGCAGCAGCTCCAGCATCCCAACGTCGTCACGCTGCACGACGTGTTTGAGACCCGCACCGACGTGGTGCTCATCCTGGAGCTGTGAGTGCTTCTCTCTCCCCCTGTGAAGTCACCCCTACACTCTCACTCTCTCACAGCCAATACTGGGGCCCCCTTCCACACCCTTTAGAATACAAAGTGTCCTCGGCTGAATGCCTGAAGGCTAGCGTTCTGTGACCGCACGTGACTCTTTTTAATGAAGCCTTTTCAAATGCTAACTGTCAGTTCACACATTTTGTGAGTTCCTCATTTGTGCTTTATTACAAGACAGCATGACAAAGGATCAGGCAATGCAATTTATTTCCAAGCGCATTTCAGAGATAGCATCAATTCTTCTTTTTTAAAGACTGGTAGCCAATAACTGCACTACTCTGTACGCCTGTTTACATTAGGTATGTTCTATTAATTTGGGGGTTGTGTTTAGGGTCTCTCATTATTGGGGGGATTGCAACCCACCTTCAACTCTCCCCATCCTAGTAATCTATGCCTTTGGAGCCATGGCACAGGGTTTGTGTTTGTCTTGGTAGGAACAGTCATGGTACATGTTTGTCTACTTGTGGACTCTTGTGTTCAGCGTTAGCCAGGCAAGCGAAATTGAATTAAATGTCACTTCCTCAGTTGGGCAATATATTTCTCTTACAAAAAAAACTATGAGTGACTGAGAGAAAAAGAGATAGAAAGGAGGGGGGCTTGGGAGGGTTGGTCCCTGGCTCATTTGTGCCTGGGAACACTGAGGGCCCAGTTAGGACTAATTGAGGACTCAGTTCAGTCAGAGGAGGGCTAAATGGTGGAGGTTAGCAGAACTTGACTGCTGCTACTTTGTCAAGGCAGAGGATTTGCAGCATGCCAGAGCCAGCTGGAGCGCAGTTCACTGTGGCCCAGTACGGTACACAGCGTTCAGGCTGCACGCTTGTCAGTGGCGTTTGGCCCAGTGTACACACTTTGTGTGTTTTTGCTTTTTGTGTGTATGTCTAAGACAACAGTCCCTTCGGAGAGCCTGGCTGTCCTTTGATACCATCTAGGAGAGGATAACATGCACATGATTTAGGCCTGTATCATTCAACCATGGCATAATCCAGCTGTCTTGGGATAAGTGCAGCCTTTGAAGAGGTGTGAAACTGGTATTTGCTGGAGTGAGTCATACCGTTTGCTTGAAAGTGAGAAGGAATCCGTTGGGCACGTCATTAAAATGGCATCGCTGCTGATGGATTGCCTTTTAAAAAAAAAACTGGAATGTCTTCCGTTGGTAGGCCTACATTGGTACTGCTGATTTGACGGAGTACGAATGAGTGTGTGTTTACTTTGTGTGTTTGTGTTTCAGTGTATCTGGCGGGGAGCTCTTTGACTTCCTGGCCCATAAGGAGTCTCTTAGTGAAGAAGAGGCCACTCAGTTCATCAAACAGATCTTGGACGGAGTCTGTTACCTCCACTCCAAACGGATCGCACACTTCGACCTCAAGGTACTGTGTGAAGTGTTTGTGCTCCTGGTCAAGTCTTAACATGTCAAGACTGATTTGACTCTGTGGAATGGGAAGAAAAGTTATTTTCCCCTATGACAGCTGTTTGGGCTTGCTGGTTGTATGCTAAGCTAGCCTGACTGCTATGTTTTCGTGTCTTTCCGTTACCTGGTCTATCAATGTTAGCTTTAACATTATTCTTAGGATCATTAACACCTATTTTGCGTTCAAGACATGTGCTGTCAGCAATCTCAAGTGTTTTCAATGATAAGAGGTACACATCCTCCCTGCGCTGCCTGGCTGGGTTCCCGACATTCAAACCCACCGCAGAACGACACACTAAAAGGTTATCAGAGAAGCCCTCAGATAATCACCATCCTGTTATTCTACAGACTCATGCACCGACCCACACACACACACACACACACACACAGAGCTTTCAGTTTGCCAGGGGAAGCAAGCTCTATTCCAGTCCACACACAGAGAGAGAGAGAGAGACAGAGACTTGACTCAAACGTAGTCCAACAAAACAGCGCGCCATCAGCCCTAACTAATAACGTTTTCAGACTTGTTTTCTGAAGTCCTGGGCTAAGCCGTCGACCTTGGTGCCAACCTTGATGTTGCGGTCGTTCACGTGATTGTGTGATTGAATTTACTTTTTTTTTTGTTCTGAGTATTCGTTTCAAGTGTTCCATAGACATGATCAAGTTCTTACCCTTCTAAAAACTGTTATTTTGTGAGTCATAAGGAATCCATGCAAGATTTAAGTAAATTTTGTTTGATTGAAAATATATGATTTTTATATGATTTAACTAATTGAATTATTAACTTAAACGCATGCAAAAAATGATATAATGATGTATTGTCATAAGTTTCCTATAATCAAAAAATCTCCATCCGTAGAGAATAATGATTGAATGAACTGTCTTTCCATTTTCAGCCCGAGAATATAATGCTGCTGGATAAAAACGTCCCCCTGCCAAGGATCAAACTGATTGACTTTGGGCTGGCCCATAAAATCGAAGCAGGGGTAGAGTTTAAAAACATCTTTGGGACTCCTGAGTTTGTCGGTTAGTGTTTTCACATTTTGTCTTTCTGAACTGGTGTGTTATTGAACCTTGATACGTGGCTATTTGTTGTTGTGAAGTTGGATAAGAGGTGGTGGTATTTGGGCCTGTGTTATTTGTGGTAGATCAGTCTTTGGTGATGCTCATAACCAGGTCTATTTTCAGCCCCAGAGATAGTCAACTATGAGCAGCTGGGATTAGAGGCGGACATGTGGTAAGAGCTCTCAATTGCTTCACACTATACTGTTTTTCACCTAACAGACAGTGATGCATTGCTCTGGATTAACCTTGTGTTAACCTTCTCTTATAGGAGTATTGGAGTCATCACATACATACTGTAAGTAGAGATTTGAAACATAGAAGTAGCAGTCCTCTTTATTTTGAAGCGGTAACTTGACGGAGGGGGTAATTAATGAATGACGTTTCTGTTGATGTTTTGAAGTTTGAGTGGGGCCTCGCCGTTCCTCGGTGATACCAAGCAGGAGACGCTTGGAAACATCTCGGGATTGAACTACGAGTTTGACGAGGAATTCTTCAGCAGTACGAGTGAGCTGGCCAAGAACTTCATTAGCCAGCTTCTGGTAAAAGACACAAGGTGAGGGGCATTGTCACTCGTCAACGGAAAAGCCAATGGCCTTCACTTATTGTTACCAAGAAGACGCGCACACAGCCAGTTGGGAGAGAAATCAAGATGGGGAATTTGTGCGTGTGTGCTTGCACAACGAGTAGGTCTCTCATGCTTTATAATCTAATAAGAACACTTGTTGGAGTTGTTTATACGTGCCCTTCCAATTTTAGCGTTATGTAGCTAATAGCATATACACTGTAATCAAATAAAATGTATTTGTATAACACATATCATACACAAAGGCAATTCAATGTGCTTTACACAAGGCAAGCAGAAACATACAAGGAAGAAACAGAAGACCAAGAAAGAAAGATAAGCAATTGCAACAAGATAAATAAAATGGCTAAGAAACAACAATTCAGCCAAACATATACATTTTTAATCTGGATTTAAAAGCAGTCAGGGTTGGAGTCTCAGATCTTCTGGAAGTTGGTTCCAGCTATTTGTTGCATGGTAGCTAAACGCTGCTTCACCTCTTTGTGTGCTGCATTGAAAATCTATCCCGGAGTTTCCTATTGTCTAGACCTTACATTTATCATCTTTGCTGCAATGTTTAGACTCTCCTCTGACATTGTATGATTGTTTTTACTTTTTACAGAAAGAGATTGACTATACAAGAAGCACTTAACCACCCCTGGATAAAGGTGAGAGCACTGGTTATGTTGTATTATGGCATGTCAATTCAGTGGCCATCACTATGGAAGCTTCTGTCTTAAATACCTTCTTAAATGTTTGAAATGCTGGATGATGTTGCAAGCTGTTCCCTAGGGTGCTTAGAGTGAAAGTAAGCGTGTGTGCAATCCTTCTTAACAGAACACACTACCCACTTCACATGGTCCTATGACATAAAATTAGCACTCAATGCTCATTAGTGTGGTATGGGTTGGCTAGGAGTAGGATGGTCAAGTATGGGATCAGAACACACTGCGCATGACTTTGCAGAAACTCATGTTTTGCTAGGTGATATAAGTATTCCCATTCTTACTGGCATTCAGGACAAATGTGAAAGACCAAACAAGCACTAATGTTTGGAACAGCATGAATAATGGAGTTTTATTAGCTGCATGCGAGTGGTTTTGTGGTTTGAACTTTGCCTGCCTGGCGAAAGTGCACCATCAAGTATCAAGAGGAGGGACTTAACCCACCGGTCAGGAATGTGTTAGGCCTGGCTTCCTCCCTGGCTGTGGTGGTGATCCACACACTAACCCAAACCCTTTTGCTGGAGTGCTCACCGTGTGGTGTGGTTGTGTGTGTCACTGCCGGATGCACCAAAGAGACAGGCTCTCACTCTGCACCTCTTCTATCTGAAGTCACATGACCACAAGGCGGCCAGCTCCACCCCTGAGGCCAAGAAGACGACAGAGCCCCCGCGGGCATTGAAGACCAGCCGGCTCAGGGACTACACCATCCAGTCCCACTCCAGCATGACCCCCAACCACACCTACGCCAACTGTGAACGCTTGGCCCACATGGCGGAAGACGTGAGCCAGATGGAGACGGGCCTTGCCAGTGTGGCCAAGGCTCACCACAGCCTCCAGGGCGACCTCGAGTCCTTGCTTTCCATCTGCAATGAGAAGGGAGTGTGGTACAAGGAGGAGGGCGAGGCCGCCAGGAAACAGCTGTCACAGGTGCGCTACGAGTTCCGCAAGGTGGAGGCCACCAGGAGGATGCTGCAGGAGGAAATAGGCACTGTGGACGACTGTCTGGAGAACATCAGTGGGAAGTACCGTCAGAGGCAGAAGCACCTCAGCTCCCTCAGACAGGAGCTCCTGGCACAGCTCCAGTGGATGCAGGAGGTGATTGGCTCCCTGCAGGCTGAAAGGGCTGGCGGTCACACCCACCTCAGCCATGAAGTGGGTCAGGCTCTGAAGGAATTGCTCAGTATGGCCTGTGGAGGGGAACTGTGTTCTGTTCCCAATGCTAAACGGCAAATCACAGAGTCATGATTACCTCGAGGACAGTAGTGAATGGTTGAGGTGCAGTTATGTTCTCATTTGGACTTTACCATTGACTGGAAGGATATTCTATGATGACCACAATGCAACATTTATTTCATATCCCAAGCCAATGAAATTAGAAAGTCAAGTTAGCTTACTTACATTTTGCAAATTTATTTGAATCTTTCTTTTAATCTATAATTGTATAGCTTTTTCCAGCTGTGAATTTATAATTATATTTATTATTTGTTGTTTAATATATTACTACTATTTATAGTAAGAGGAGATTTTAGTTGAAATACTTTTACATATTTTATATAATGCTAAAGAAAACCAAGGTTAAACAGGAAGTTATTTCATGTGGATGTTTCCACACTTATTTTTATTTATTTATATTGTACCGTGTTTGACATTTACAATGGTGGCTTATGAAGTTACATAGTTAATTTGATCTTTTCCATAATGGTAAACTATTTACTAAGTGGACATGTATTTACAAAATGTATTGTGGGGCTGTTTCTTCTAAAGTTCAAGAGATTTAGTGTAACGGCTTGCAATAGATACACTGAGCAAGCTGGCAAGTTAAAATGTTCTTGTTTTTATATTTACTTGATTTATTAGACATAGGCTGTGGGGCTTATGCCAGCTTATAACACTTTATAGTACACCCCCAAGACGGTGTGTTTTTGAGCACTTGAAGGAACATTGCTTAGCCTTTTGTTGCACGCAGGATTTGTATGTTTTTCCACACACTGTAAAAGAGATGCAATGTACATACATTTTTTAATTTGTGCAGCAGTTCAATATATACATTACCCTAAACTATTACTTATGTTTGAAGAAAACACGTTTCTTTTTTTTCTTTTTTTCCTTCACCCATAAGACACAACATTAGAGCTTCTAGAGCAACATTAGAGCTACTAGAGCAACATTAGAGCTACTAGAGTAATAATTTCTTTGGACTCTTTAGTTCGTAGTAAAAAACACAAATTTATTGATTTGTCATTTTTTCATTAAAAATTTAAAAAAATATCAATTGGCTAGTGGTCCAATATTACTTGTTCTCACGTTGACCAGTCTCCTCTACTCGTGTGCATTTTGATAGAGATTTTTTTTTATATTTGTTGTATTATGTGCTTGAAAAAAGGACAAAATGTGTTTGTGTTTTTAGTTGAAATATTGACTTTTTGTTAAGTGGAGAGCATCCTCATAAGCTAAAGTACAAATATATAAAGTAAGCTAATTGTGCTACACAAAAATAACTGAAATTGGTGTCTTGAGAGATGACTTCCCTCACCATTCCCCTTTTGTCCACAGCCCTTAAATACCAGACAAGCCCTGGTGAGGAGGCTGTCGGTGGTCAACTTGGAAAACTTCAGGAGGCAGTACGCACGCCGCCGGTGGAAGGTAAAATCAGTTGAACTAAGCCGTTGAACTAGAGTATAATGCACATATCTTCTAAAGACAAAGGTTTAAATTTGTTTTTATTTTATTAAGATAATGTCCAACGAAACATTCTGAAAAGCTATGTAAATTAACAAAACATTTACACAAGTTGTTCTTGTGTGTGCTTTGTTAAACAGCTCTCGTTCAGGATCGTTTCTCTGTGCAACCACTTGACCCGCATGATGAAGAAGGGCCATCCCAAGTTGCCTGACCAGGATGAGGTATGTACACGCTAGTTACGACCATCAGCCATCTAGAGGGCTGCTTGGAGCCATCAGTTCATTTGATTTATCCTTTATTAGTATTAGGCTGCCTATGTCATGAGATTCCCAAGTTGATGTGATTTTCAGCCAGTCAATAGTTCATAGTGTGTAAATCATTGTACAGGGTTAACTGGAGTTCTATTAGGAGTTTTTAGTCATATTAACTTAAATGGTGGTTCAACTAGGCAGTCAGTTCTGCATAAAATTTCACATAGGGGTCACTCTTTTTCTGAACTCATACTCTGTCTCTATTGTGGGAATGGGAAGAACTGAGTAAATTTCTTTTTAGTTTGGCTCACCAAAGGTCAGCACCCCACTGATTGAATGAATTGAATTACATTAGTTGCATATGACGTATTTGTGTTGGCCGTTTCTGAATTTAACATAATTTGTAAGTGAAAGTTTGGACCCACCCGTGGGATTTCCACAGCTGGTCCCTTGATGGTACGGTCACCACCGTTTGGATTAGAGCACAGCATTACATTGTATTGTTATAATGAATGCCACAAACAATCAGGGTTTACAGCTGTTTTTTTGCAGTATTGTTAATTATTTATTACACCATACATTGCATTTACAGCTGGTTGTACTTCATTTACTGTTGGAATAATTTACAACTGACATACAGATTGGGAACTATGTCAGTCTGTTTTAAGCTCATTTTGAGATCCATGTCCTGGTTTATTTCAGCAGGACTGTGAGCGGGACTGTGAGAGTGACCCAGAGGAGGAGATCATTAAAAAGAAACCCAGAAGCAGGAAGAGAAGCAGCACCTCCTGAAATATCTCTTCTTCACTCGATGCTCTATCTGTACACATGGCTTTGTCAGTGACAGTGTGCTGGCAAAGTATGTGGTGGACCTGAAAAAAAAGAGACTTTTGAAATTAAAATTACTGCTTTCACATGGAGTAGTATGCTTGGAATTGCGTGGCAGACCCTAGTAAAAGTACCTGTCTTTGTGAAAACGCGTAACAGATGCCCACCAACGTTAACATTGAGTTTGAACAATCTTGGTGCAATAATTTCTGCTGTCAATAGAGTAGCTACTTTCTTATTTGTTTAACTGTACACTTTAGAAGTGAACGGTTGAATGGAACAACTCATGGATAAAATGCTATTACATACAATTGCATATTTTTATATGGTCAACTAGCCTCTTCTTAAGTGATTAAATCCCTCATATTAACTGTATTTTTAATGACCTGAGCTGATTTATATTATTGACAGGCTGTTTGATTTGTTTACTCGCACTTCTCAAATGCCTCTTTGGTTTACATGTGCAAATATTTGTTAGCCTGAATACTTTTTGAAATATATTTTCATGACTGAAGATAATTTCAGGGAGTTTATAACCTATCAATATATGTAATGTTTACATGGCATAATACCTGTTATTTGGTCTCAGAATTGTAGCCATTTTTCAGCTTCAGAACAACTGATACAGAAAGCAATAGAGGTATTTGTTAACTCGTATTGATATTTTGTTTGGTTGTTTGTTTTGTGTCAAGTTCATAAGACTTTTGTATCAATCCGGCTTAATTTTAATATATTTATGCAATGTATATGTATTATTCTTTTGCTTATGTCTTAATTTCAATAAGGGGTTATTGAATGGAGACTTCAATGTTATGAATAGGTTCTTTCCACCATCTTTCTGTATGTATTGTACATTGATTTTTGTGTAGTAATAATTTAAGAATAAACATTTATGACCAGCTACTTACTGTATTTGCAATACAATTATTCTTGAATTCGCTTTCAATAATAATGCTAACCGTATCATGTGATTCTTGTTTCAAAGAAAACCACAACATAGTAAATAAGTTTGACCAAAAACCTCACCTGTTTCTTGTTAGGTATAATCAATAAACATTTTATTACCTTACATGTCTGCACATGTCTGTCTAATTTTAGTTGCCCTTGTCTTTGTGTGTTTAAATTAAGACAGATGTTTACGTTCCATTATATTTTTAAGATTGATTTGTGCCACTATGCCCACTCAAACGTTTCACAAGGGTAATGCTATTCGGGCCTGGTTAAGATGGAAAATGTTAAATGAGACATTTCTTCCAAACTAAATACATTTCTTGGCAGTTAGAAAATCTGGGCCACATAATAACGTTTTGATATCATGGGGCTGTTCTGGTTTCTTCCACAGGGGAGCGTCCGTGTTCTTCCAAGACTGCATGTCTAATTGTTTTCACCTGTGTTCTGCCTTATTTATAGCCCTTTGTTTGGTTTGTGATTTGATTGGCTATTGTATGTGTTCTGTGTATTGTGACACAAGTTGTTTCTGAAGTATAGAGCCCTTTCTGAGTTTTTCCAGTCTGCCTACCTCTGTTTCTTTTATCCCAGTTCTATGTGTTTTCCACTAGTCTTAGTTGCTTCAGTTTAGTGAGGATAATCTTGGGTCCTCCTCATAGCCTATCCCTTACAGTTGAGGGAGAAATACCAGAAGAACATGTAATAATAGCTTAGTATCTATTAACTTGAACATCACAAAATGATGTTCGTGGAGACCAGGCAAGCAGACAGCCAGAATTAAGTCATGACCATTGGGGATTGGGAGAAATTACAAATACTTTTTTGGGGTTATAATACTTATATTATTTAATAAGCACAATTATAAATCATTTTTGAGAACTTGTGGTAATATTGATCAGTAGGCCTAATATGAATTTAATTGGAACAACAAAGTCAAATTTTCTTTTATGAAAATAAAATGTGTAATAAAACCAAATATAATACTTTAGGGGTTGATTAAAAAGACATTACACACACATATACACACACACATTGTGACATGTTTTTTCAAAGAAGTTGTGACTATATTAGGACCTTAACATTTCGGTCTTAGTTGGTCTGATGATATCAGTGCCAGATCATTGCCCTAAATGACAATGTTACCCTCATCAGCTCTCCTGTATGACACACTCCATTGCCTGGCAGAGGTTCCTTTCCCGTTGGTAATGTACTGTCCATCAGGATTTCTATTAATTTACAAACAGAGTTAAAGATGAGGGAGTAGGCATAGGTTTGTGGTTACGACTCGGGCCTGGATGAGTGCAGGCCTATTTGCAGCCCTACGGTTGTGAATTGTTCAGCCATGTATCAGTGACACTTGATCTCAGCTGGCCTTTAAGGCTTTGTACTGGGTCTGTAGAGAGTGAAGTGACTTGGCTTTGCAGCCAGCACCGTGGGTGTGTCTCGTATAGCAGATGACAGCATCACCTCGGTGCTGAGCTCAGCACTTTGGCCGGCCAGCCATGCAGGCCCTAGGCTCCGTTGATTCCAGGGGACTTATGGCGAGGATGTTCAGATGGCAGCTCAGGTGGCGACACACTAGACCCATCAAGCAGGAAAACTCCAACGGACAAATAAGGGCGTCAGCATTTCTAAGCTATGTGTGTGTGTAACGTAATACGATGCCCTTCATCCAAACAGAAGATTGGTGTTCACACCGTAAGACCCTTTGTCATGCCAAAGTTGGGAACTGGGCCCCAGAGCCTCGGTGACGCAGCTATGTTGGCAGTTGGCATTTAACTTCCCATGATTCATAGGAGCAGTAACATCCCAGGTGGGCACTCGCAGGTATAACCCTTCTGGTTCCATGTCTGTGGTTGCCAGCAGGGTTTGTAAACTAACCAGTCATGTTTACCCACTCTGCATTTTGTGTAACTAATATATTTTATTGAGGCACAGTGGAAAGTGCACATTATACTGACACCATTAGTGTCAAGTGGGAACAATAATATCGGGGCTTGATGGATGGACACTATCAAAAAGTCGCTCTTTTCTTACATTTTGTTAAAAGATCGCCCAGTATGTTAAAAGGCTTTGTTAAAGAAATATATTGGCCAAATAGTCCTATAAATGGTACCGCAGCATCATTCAACCAGATCTTTCCTCAATACTTTTTTATTTGGTTGTAGCTCCATCTAGTGGTAGGAGTTAATAAGTTGCTGAAAAGGTCTGTGTTTGATGTAGCCAGCTACCATGGACCATACGTTCAATTTGGAGTAAGAAAAAAACTCTTTGGACGGCGTTCAGTTATATTTTATAGTCTACACTAGTCAACACTAATCGTGATGGTGCTGCTGGATAGCTGTTTGGGTTTCGACAATCGCTCAAGTTGGTTAAGTAGCCTAATAATTGATAAGTGAATTGACGAAAAGGAGTATAGCGCCTTCAAAATCTGGTGGAAAGAAAATAGGCCGACTACCCCAGTTTTATTCCCTTATTTGCCCAGTGCATGATTTCAGAAACGTCTTATATCTTTTAAGTTTGTAATGTCGAATTGGTTAAATTGAAGACATAATAGGATAGTTCTATTAGCCTAAATAGTTTTAGATGTAAAACGGCGACTGCAATTTTGAGTACGGCATCTGATTAGGCTACTTGGCCTAAATAGTCTTTATTAAATAGCAAGCTTACTAGTAGCCTACATTGCGTCATCATTGTCATCAACTATAGAAAACTTTACTCATTTGACGTTTGAAAAGACAAGACACAAATGCAAATGACTGCGCACCCTGAACATGTAATACCAGCAGAGTAGTTACCATCGCAATTACAGCAGGCCTATTCAGCGAACCTTGTGTAGGTCATTCGGTAGATCTGCTTGTTTAATCAATCATGCATGCTTACCACTCGCATTAGCTGTATGATCATTAGGGTTCATAAAATGTTTTGGTGGGATGATCACTCTCTAGAAATTAGCTGCTAGGGGCGTCTTCCATTATTCATACCTGCAGCAGCAGGACAGACGGGGTCTTGTCTGTCCCTATTCTTAGAAAAGAATCTTATTAATGCGCAGTAGATGTATTTAGGTCGCTGTGTTCTCTATCCCTGGGCGTCTGTGCGAACTTGTCCAGGCAAGGCCCTCTGATGCCCTGGTACCTGCCATGTCAAACCACAAGTGAGGATACATGGGCATTTAATTTGGATTAACTTGTTGGGGTTTGCTGTGTTTTCATGTTTCATCAAACCAGCTGCTTTCATATAAGACATCTTTAATTAGAACACCTGCTAGGTAGTACAGGGCAGCGTGCCTACACCCATTTATGTTAGTTAAGTCGAAAACCGTGTGGATTTATGTTCTTCCTAGAAAAGTTGATTCCTGTGTGAAGTACATTTATTCCTGTTGTGTCATTTCAATTAGAAGAGATTACAGCCCTAGATACAAAATATTGGAAGTCGGAAGTCGAAAGCAAAAGTTTCAGAAGAGTAGGTTTTATTCGGCATAGAATAAAGCCGAGTGAGTCTGCAGTTATCAACTGAATTATACATTCTCAGTTCGTCTCTTTATACAAATCACATTCAAGTCAAGACGTCCCCAAACCTTTGGTTACTCCCCAATTTTCCAAGTCACTACATTAGTTCTCAAACACCCCAGGACATCTCCTTACTGTGAACCTTTTAGTATCCCTCTAGTCTCCGATTTACAACCGGTCCCGTCTTCTCTTTATTTGTCTGTTCACCCCCAGCATCTGTTGTCCTCACAATGTTCATCTTTTCTCAGGGTACCTAACAGACAGTGTAGTGTTATAAGAGTCTGTTATAATCATTAAGGATTATCTACCATGCTGGCTTTTACTGCTCTCAACTTCCTGCTCTCTTTCTCTGCTCAGTCTCCATTTGGTGACCTTAAGTGTCCTGGGAACAATCAGTACATAGATTACCATCTAGACATGCAGCTCACCTGGGATTCACCTCATACTATGTCTGTCCTTTATCTCTACTCCTTTTTGTTAATTAAAACTAATAGTAAACAATGGTATGCTTACCTACTTACCTTCAATATTGATTACAAATACTTGACTAAAAAGGTATGTACTTTTAACACTAATTATACCACATTCCTGGAAGTGCAAGCATCTTTTTGGCAATTACATTCCCTGTACAGAAGGGGAATACGTGCAATAAGCACAAACTGGGATCACTTATGGCAAATAATGTTTAGCTATATTATTTATTTTGTTTTACTTTTTTGCCCCAATGCTTGCTAGTGCTACTGGACAGCCTGCCTATATGCTCCAAAGCCCCTGGGTCTGGGAAGTATCGCTCAGCAACTGCAGTAAGTACAGCTAATTAGTTTGTGTTGGGAGGTAAAAGGGGGATGGGGTCCCTTGATGCCCTCGAATTGGTTTCCAAGGTGGCAAACTACAGTAAAAAATAACCAAAAAAGGGCGCCAACTGTACCTAACGCAAAAAAGCTTGCTGAGCGGCCTTATTTATTTGTAAGAATGTCTCTGTAATTTCCCCCAGATTGGTTTGAAACAAGAAAGTCCATCTAATCATGCTCCTTTTTATAAATACAGCTTCGAACAAAGTCTTTAATTATCTTAATAATCAATTTGCTCTTATTTGTAGCATTCCATACAGTACAAACATTGTGTTGCACTGACTGGTGGCATGTCTTCATGCTTTAATGCAACAGCTATTTATAGGTCATTAGAATAACAAATTTACATAACATGCCCTTTAACTACATACATTTTTCACTTTTATCTTTTGCATTGAAAAACGTTCTGCTATTGACGGAGCAGTAAAAAGTCGTTGAGGTCGTTTCACAAAGCTAGCTTCCCTTTGAACAGCGCAGTCTTGCCTAAAGGTGTGGAGAGTGACCTATTGAAGATGGTAGGTCAATATCGCTAGACAAATTTGTCGAGACCTTTGTGCAGACATCAATGGTATTGGTGGCTATGTTGTGCCTCGGGATCGTTAGCAGAACTCTAGGGACCATTGACCAGGACAAGACAGCGTTTCCCCCCAGACTATCAGGAAAGAACAGAGGTAATCAATTGTTCCCCCCGCTTAATGATAGACTCATCTATGAAAAATGTCACTAAACTAGTGAGAAATTGTGCAGTCAATCAGGTGGTCATTAATTTGCTGCAGGTCGCGACCGACAGTATGTACTGTATGTGTGTATGAGTGGATGGACTTGTGACCAGTCAGTTAATGGGCTGGGACTAATGCGCCGATTGACTAATGCTCCCCCTTTTACTATGGCCTTTTGGTCTCTGGACTGATTGGGAGGAAACTCCTCACTTCCCCCATCAGCATGGGGCAAGCCTGCTTGCAGGGAGAAGCTTGATCATCTCCACGAGCTCCTTGCCACCGTTATTTGAGTGCAGTTATTTCCAGTCCGCAGGTCTTTCAATTAGAGGAACCCAGGCTGCAGTCTAATGTGATAATAAATGAGTCCATTATCTCTGTATGGTGTGAATCAATTGGAGATTTTTTTTCACAGTTTTATGAGCACACTCTCAAACTGCAAGAAGGGTTCTTTAATGATGGAAATATTTATGAAAACATGCTCAAAGGACTGCCATAAAACTAGGATCATGTTGACCTTTTCATTATAACTGGTCCCCGTTTTGCAGGTGGCCATTAAGGTGCAGCATCTGAGACCCTTTTGATAACACAGCAACACATATTATTGGTTCGATAAGGGCAAAGAAACTTTGTGTCCACATAACATCTATGGAAAAGTACGTTGTAGGTCGTACGCTTTCGCTTGTAATACAAATGGTTCAGTCTCTGTGTGTGTGTGTGTGTGTGTGTGTGTGTGCGTGCGTGCGTGCGTGTGTCGGCAGGTGAGATAAAGGAGAGATTGTCTTTATTGTGTGTTATGTCTACGCACATAGATGAAGGGAAACCGGGCTGTTGTTGATTACCCTCAGGCGCTCACTCACAGAGGTATAATTAAAGTTCTTTAGATGTAGGTTACAGGTAAGGTTGGAGAAGTATGGAGGCGGCTAGCAGTATAGAGGAGCAGAGAAACAAATTACACTCAATCGGTGGCTATTTGATATACATTCAAAATGACATGCAAGGTAAGCTATACAGCAGGTTCAAGTGGTATATCTGAATAGACTCGTCACGTTTTTTCAATGTTTTGATTTGGATGTCACGTTTTCCGCTTCATGGCAAAACGTATTTGTTCCCTCTCCTACTTTGATCTTTGTTAGTTTAAATACTTGGATTTTCCCTGACAACACTTGTCAGTTTGTAGTATTAGAGTTTTTTCTCATCCTGTCATCTACGGTTCTATCCCCAGCAGCTTCCATTGCTATAGTGACGGACCTGAAGATAGAGATACAGAAAGAGCATGTAGAGAAATGTATTCCATACAGTGCATATAAAAAAATGGATGCTAACTAAACCGAACAAAGCACCGGCTCCGCTCCTAGTGAGCCCCATGTGGCCATGTCATTTCAGACTCAGCTGGAGCTCAAATTAAGGGCCATTCTCAATGAAAGGTTGATTGAAGAGAATAGGGCTCACTCGTGTTTCTCCCCAGCTGTGTGGTGCATTGAACTACACCCACAGACCTTCTCTCTACTTCTTTTATTCCTCTTTATCATTATTCCTCATCTCTCTTCCTCTATCCCTCTCTGTGTCTAACGCCCTTCTCTGAAAGCTTTCAAGAGGGGCTGCCATCTCAAGCAATGATTACTCTGTACTCTGGGCCCACACACTGCCCAGATAAAGACGGCTGAGAGTCATATTTTGAGCCAAGCGTTTCGAGCAACTATAGGCAACTTTTTTTATTAACAGATTATCAATACATTTCTTCTGATAGCACACTGTAATGTTTATGGAAGAATGAAAATATTGCGAAACTGTGACAAACTGCTTTATAGCACAAGGAAGTGTGTCACGAAATCAGGAAGAGATGCCCATACTTGGTGTATAGTTGTTGCTCGTGCTAGCGATATGCAGTGACCATGAGCATTCTGCATGTCTTCATTGCGACGGTTAGGGAAACTAATTACACTAAGCAAACGGTAGGGGTCGCCAAAGTCATCTCTTACAGATAAACTGCCTCTAGTAACTTTAAGTTACTTTAAGTTTATGTGCATCAGGCTCAACAGAGACATTACACAAAACAACATTTAGATCAGTTGTTGCCCTTGCTATGTCCCTTGATGGGCATACTTATGCTTCCCTGATGCTCAGTGAAAAACCAAAACCATCTTTAAATCTATCCTATTTAACATTGTACTGGACTAACCACAAATCTATGAACTCTGTTGCACATTCATAAAGAACATGTGAACCTGTCCACCTTTTTCTGTGTTATATTGAGAAGTGCGTGTGTTACTCTGCCTATGATGTATATACCTGCCACTTCCTGACCTATTTCAGCTTAAACACCACATCACGTTGGGAAACAAATCTAAAAAACCCTCACCACCACCACCACAGCGGTGTCCCCGGTAACACGTGGCCGCTACTCTTCATAGCAGCTTCACATTAGTGATAGATTGAGGAAGTAGAGGTGGTGTCAACTGCCTTCTGGGGTCAGAAGCTGGTCAGACCCTGTGAGCTCAGGCTGTGGGCCTTACCTTGCCTTGGAAAGTCTGGAACTATTGCAGGAACTATAGGCAGCCTCGGTAAAAAAATCCTGTGCCAAGCAGGGGTGAAAGGCTGCCGTTTTATATCTGAAGCAGGAGAGCGGGACCGTCTTGACATACAAGGTGGTACATTTAAACAGCTTTCAGATAGCACAATACAACCACCCTGTAGGTTCCCTGAAACTACCAATTATTTATTATGTTTGAAAGAATCTCATACATAAATTTTACACTCGATCTTGGTGTATCACTGAAAGCCCAAGAATAATTGGATTTGTGTAGGAAATGTTTTTAGAAATATCTATAAAAACAAATACCTTGTGTCCACTATGTATTTAGTAAGATGACAGTTGTGAGTTTAAGCTTAATAAGCATACTTTGTTAATACTTGCTTTGCTTTTCACTTGTTTGCCACATCAATTCAATGTGTCATTGTTTGTAGTTGAATCTATGGAGACGGTTTTATCACAATGACCCCACGTCAGAAACATGGACCTTTTAAAGCTGCAAGTGGAACTGGAAACTGGGAAGTGGAACAAAATAAATATAGCAGCAGATAAAACAATAGACAAGGTTAGAATGACACAGTAAAATGTTCTGCCCTGACAATCACCAGTAAGTCTTTTCTTTTCTAGGAGGAGAGATTCAATAATACAGTCACAGCCTATGATTTCGGTTTCATCATCTTTACTGGAGGAACCTCGAAGAAGTGAAATTGAGTTCTGCTCGATAAAAGAATCACATGTTGCTTCACGTGAAAGTTCATATTTCTTTCTTCCCCTTCCCCTCTGACGTAACTCTCAGGGTCAACGTTATTGGGATTTTATGCCCTTTCCTTGATGGATAATGATGCACTTCGTAATTTGATGAGCTTTACATAGGGATTATATAGTGTACTTCTGAATGTACATTCTCCTATTGAAAGATGGAGTGTGTCATCCCATTAATTTAAACCTGGCTATCTGCAGGTATACATTCTTTCATGCAATTAGATTAGTTGATTTGTGAAAAGCAAGTATTAAGATCTTCCCCAAAGTACTGTTGAAGTTATGTGTGTGTGTGTCAGGGAGCTATGAAGAAACGTGCAGTACGTGTAGGTGGTTGTACAAAAATAGTCAGTGAGAAGTCGGTTTACGTCAAACAAGTATAACCACGTTTATTTTTGAAAGTATAAAATATCACACTATAAAGGCCACTTTTCAGGGTAAATTAACAACGGTCTTGAAAACATTTACACAAAGTAATACCTTGTCCTGTACTGCTGGTCTTTACTGCCCAGACCTGTGGCAACAGAAACAGTGTTGCTCTACGACACCACAGAAACAGTTGGCAAGAATAATTTACTTGATACAGGAAATGTCAGGAAACGTGAGAATTCCTGATGTGCACGTCCTTCAGAGGTTCAGGTATTCAGGGGTGGTTCAGTCTCTCTCCCTTTGTGTGAAATCAGAGTACAGGCACAGCTCGACTTTACAGGCACCGTTTGCCTGTCACCGGGAGACTCCAGAGTGATCTGCAGTTCACATTCTTAACAATGGCACAAGCCAGGCCTAAGGATCGTCCCCCATGGAGAGAGAGAGCGTCCCTCTGTTTGGACGAGCACCGCGGCTCGCGCTCTAGACCTCCCCCCCCCCCAGGCTGCTGGGCTCACCGCGACCATGCTGTGGAACGCCGTCCACCACGTCAAGAGTGAAGCGTTCTTCTTCCAACATCCTGACAACAACATGGCGCTCGCCTGAGGTAGAACGGTTGTACCAAAGATGTATTTAGAAGTGTACAAATGAGTAACAGTCACATCAAGGAACTTAGAGGAGGATTTATGGAAAGTCAATTCACATTCAACCCACGATAATTCACCTTAAATACACAGGGGGCGACTGACGGTGCAGAACATCCGGAGGGTTCCCAAAAAGGCATTACACTCACGGTCCCTTCCCTTTCCGGGGTAATGGCTGCGTCACGGATGTTCCTGCTGCGTCAAGGGCCTTCACGCGTCACAGACGGAACTACTTCGTCGTGAAATCACTACCAAAGCACAGCTCTGTGGTGGATCACTCTCGGCGTGTGAACGGCACCCCCCTCCAAACTCCACTTCCTGCTCCCCCTCCCCCTCTCACACACAAGTTTCCAAAGCGAGTGCAACCAGAGAACCAAAGAAAGTCAACCAAGGGGAACTGAAGCAGATGCACGTGTTCCATGTGTGAAGTCGCAGACCTCACACACACAGAGAGTTTGTGTTCCGTTGACAATCACTCCGTGTTTCATGTTGGACTGCGGAGAAGCCCAGTGGGCAATGTCCTGTCCCTCCTCAAGGCTGGAATGGGCTGAGTGAGCTGACTGGCTCTGGGCTGGGAGGGGATAGCGGATGGTGGACAAGGCTAGCTGAGGTCGACCCGGGCTCCGAGGACCTGGTCTCTGGACTAGGAGCAGCTGCTGTCCGTCACCCTGCCGGCCCCTTTGCGCGTGATGATGCTCTCGGTCGACTTGAGCAGCCTCTCCAGGCACGGCGCGTTGATCTTGCCCATGGGAGGCCGGCCACTGGCCGTGGCGGAGTCTGTGTGGGCGCGGGAGTCTGTGCTGGAGGACACGGAGCTGTCCTGAGTCAGCTCCCTGTCCCAGGGGGTGGACGGGGCCCTGGGGCCTGCCGGGACCTGCTCGGCGGTGAGGGAGCCAACGGGCGAGGTGTGGAGCCACTTGAGGATGTTGGCAGAGCAGACTGCAGAGGGGGAGAGGTCGGTGACTCGCAGCGCTTTAGTGGCCGTCCCGGGGGCACCGACGGCACCGCAGTGGACCGGGGCGCTGGACACGGCGGCGGTGACCGGAGACAGCTGGGGGGAGAAAACAAACCGGCCCGGTTACTCCACGTCACCGTAACCACAGAAGTTATATTTTCACTACATCCCTGTGCCCGACCTGTAATAAATCTAGAACGTTCCTGATCTTTGCCTCCTTGTTCACAGCAGACACAAAAGGAGAGTAGCTACCAAGCCTCCCGAACAGAGGAACCCTGGAAGACGTTCCCCAATGTCTGCTGACCTTTCTCATCCCCTCAACGACCTTTTATTGTTCTCTAAATGTGAGACTACAGTACGGTTATCCGGATGTAAACATCTATTTTCTTTCATGCCCCCACACCTACAGTACCTCTTTGGGGATGAGAGTAGAGAAAAATGTACATAACAGTCTAGGCTATAGGGTTTGAAATCTGGCCTTAGTCACATGGCACATCCTTGCTTTATGTAAGAGCTTGTTTCCACCAGCCTACCTTCTGTTTCTTGCTTGGGGGCGTTTCCACTGTCTGGGGGACAGTCTGACTTTTTTGGTCCCGGGGATGGATGTTGGGGAACCAGCTCTTCAGCATTTGCTCCATCTTCAGAATGATGTTAACATATTTCTCACTGAAAGACAAACAGCAAGAAGGATTTAGAATTCTCCCAAAGGCTACTAATCATCGCTGCATGATATCAGCACAATCTCCGGATTGTGTTAACTCTGAATCAATGCTTGCACAGAAAATCACCACTGGCTCGAATAGACAGACCGTGCGCACACACACACACACACACACACACACACACGCACACACACGCACACACACGCACACAAACAAACACTCCCTCCACACCATGTGACTTGAGTTTTTTTTTTTCATACTGCATATTCCACACGTTTCATGGCCACACGTGGCCTCGGTGCGCAACAATTCTCCTCACCTCTAAAAATAAAACGGCTAAGCCCCACGGCGGTCGCCGCAGCGGACCGCGTCATAACAAAAATAAAGTGAGCAGCGGTGACGCAGCCCTCCTCCCCTTAATAGAGAGCGAGCGTCGTGCCCATTCACTCCCACCGGCCCCGACACCAGATGGCTGCAGGGGGATTAGGGCGGGTCACATGACCAGCGCCTACCTGCTGTGGACGGCCGCCCCCACGCAGAGCATGTAAAATTCATGCGATTGATTATTCACCACCGCGGCTAGGCTACTATATGCGTCCCTTTTAACCTGCCTGCCATTGTTGTCGCCTGGGGGGCTGCCAGCTGGCAGGACGGGCCTGGCAGTCGACGGAGAGGAGGGGCCGAGACCAGGGAAGGGGATAATGTACCTTTTTTCCACCCTGGTCTCCGCCTCCACACTGTCTGCAGGGAGTTGGCCACACCCACTCTTTGTCTCGCACATGCAAGGGAGCAGCTGGGAGGTGAGGGCCCTGATTAGCCTGGGCCAAACTCAGCATCTTATCTAACCCATTACCCAAATATACCAGAGCGACTAGGACATCTCCAGGAACACTCTGTCCTAACCACTGCACCCCACCCCCCCTCCGCCAGCACACGGCCTAATACTTTAAGTGATGGGCTGGAAGGGCAATGGAAATGATAGAATGCAGTGACACCGGTTAATAGTGGCTCACAGCGGAGCATATAAAATTCAGATGACAAACAAAAGACCGATGGTGCGTTCATCACTTGAATTGGACACCGAGACATTTTGCAGGCATCTATTTTCAGAGGAAAAGGTCTCTTGACTTCCCCTTCGGAAAAGGTGGATGATATCATAGACCAGCCCATTAGCCAGCCAGTGGGCCGCCTGTCTAATCAATCGGACACAAGTGGGCTATTTTGCCGGGCTTGCTCGATACATTTTCAACGACCTGTCCTGGAACAGTGGGCCCAGTGGGGGGTAAATGTGTCCTGAGAACGCGGTGAAGCTGCACACCCTCTGCGGGGCCACATGCTGGGAGCCATGTGTCTGAGTCCCGCCGTGTCTGCTTAGACCACTCAGCACATGAAGCACGGCTAATGGAGGGGGTAGGACGCTGCGTGAACTCACACACACACACACACACACACACACGCTCGCTCGCTCTGTAGGTATAGCCTTTCATCTGCCCTACTATACTCTTCAGCAAGCTCAGACTGCACCATTTTCATACAGTCTTACCCACACGCTCCGACTACGATTATGCAAAACAGCTAGCCTTGGCAGAACATTGCTAATTTATCGTAATGTTCTGCCAACCCCCAGACACAGGTATGCCCTGCGAGTAAGAGATGAGGGGGACAACCCCAGCCACTTACCCCATGGAAGGGTTCTGGAGGACCCCCATGATCCTCTGGATGCGGTCCATCGCCACACTCTCCTGGAAACTGCTGAGTCCTGAGAAGGGAAGGAAAGGAAGGAGGGAGGAGGATGAGCACCACACATTGTCCTAACAGCAGACAGGTCTGGCGAGCAGATGGGCTCCTACAAAGTGTGTGTGTGTGTGTGGGGGCAGACTCTGCCTCCGTGCTCAGGAAGTGTGGGGTCGCACGGGCCTTGGCTCGGACAGCCCTCCCAGACCGAGTGCTCTCCGGCCTGCCTGAACATGCTGGAGCTGCTGGCTGTGGGAGGGCTGTGTGAAGTACAGAGTCTGCCAATGTCTCTCCAACTAACTAGCTCACAGCAGATGACAGGCACTATGTGTGAATCCTCTGAGGAGAGCCTGGCGAAGCTCGAGTCTCTCTAGACCAGAAGATTATATCTAGGGAATTGCATTTGAGATTGTTTTTTTTTTCTTATTTTGGTTTACGAGTTATTCTCCTGAGATTCAGGGATGCGTGGTGTGTTTAACACAGAATGTGATCCGAAACGCGTTGGGTGCTTTGAAAAGAGCGTGGCTTGGCTCTAAACTATGCGCACACACACACCTTTGTATGAGACGCGCTGTATTACAATAGATAGGAACGGCACACACACACACACACACACACAAAGGAAATACTTGTGGTAACTGGATAAGCTTTAGTTTAAGAGGCACACTTTAGACATCTCTCCAATCTCTTGAGCACACATTTCTCAAAGGGGGGGCATATTGTCTCTCCTTGGGGGCGTTGGCATAGATCTATCTTTAGCAATGAGACTATAGGTTGTCTTGGGTCGAGATAAGTCGCAAAAATGATTTACGAGGGTTAAAGCCATAAAAACTATCACTTACGTTCTCTGTATCTCCCTGAACGAAGCCCATTCAAAATTGCTGACAGTGGTTGAATGTAGCATTGTAGCTCGATACACTGAAAAGACACAAACATTGCTGTCATAACTTGTTCTAAAGCTTCTCACTGTATTTTAAAATAAATTGCTTACATTGCTATAAATCCTGGGTATGACTTATTTCACAATCTCTTACAATTTGCTTAATAGCTCATTGTAATAAAAGACATGTGTTCTTGGTACAGTGTATTCTGCCAGTGAAGTAATTCTGTAGAAATCCATGACTCATTCTGTCCTGTTTTGGAATAGGACTGTTACCGGAAATGTCACGCATCAGCCTTCCCATAAACTAATAGAGAAGCTGATCTAGGTGGTAAGGCACACATTACTCAAAGTGCCAGACCCACGCAAGTCCCAGGGGCTCTCACCTTGTTGGTATAGAGGCGGTCCTGCTCAGACTGGCTGGAAGTGAGCTGTCTGTCCTTATGCTGTGCTGACACGGGGCTGTGAGGCCTCTTCTCGCCCTTTTTGGTGCCCTTTGACCTTTGGGAGTGTGCCGTTTGACAGAGTTCACTGGCATCACTCTCCCACGATGTCCCAGTGCAACTGGAGGGCGAGGCACGCGCGGAGTTCTGACCGCTCCAGCAGCCGTCGCCCTCCTTCAGGTCACCATTGCCACAGCAGCAGCTGCTGCTCCCGGGCCGGCCCAGGCGTGTGTCGGAGCTGGGCGACGGAGGAGGGCTCCATGTCGCTGTGGGCTGTATGGCACAGTCGGGCTCCGGTTCGCTCGCATTGTCCTCGTCGTCACTGGCCAGCCAGTCAATGGAGTTGTCTGAGTCGGAAGCAGACATCCTCAGCCACAGGCTCTAGTAAGCACTGACCATCACTGACCTGTCAGAGGAACAAAAAGCACATGTTATGGATATTAGGCTGTTGTAAGATCGGATAAGGAGGTGATCATGTTGAGAGTTGGTACAGTAGATGTGCTAACAGGGCAAACGAAGTCTGGTGGCTGTCCAGTCAAAACAACCAGGCCGGTCGACAAAGGCCTGCAGTGAGTCACCATAAACAAACACCCAATACTGCTTCACACACACACACAGCTGCTTTGTGTAAACCTAACTGTGATATTCAACACTGTGTGTCCCTTTCGATCAGGAGCTGAATCTGAATCACATCCCTAAAAAAAAAAGAGATCTATGAATAGCCTTTGTTTTATTGTTTCCTGTGTGCCACACAGTACTTCAAAGTGTTGAGGAGAGACAACCTTTTGCTTTGCTATTCAGGTGGCCTCAGCGGATGCATCCATAAACATGGAGGTTGGCTATTTGCAGGGACTGGGGAATCGGCACTATGACAACCACTACCAGACACTATTGCATCTGACGCTCGCTGCTTTGTCCAATTAGCAGGAACAATGCCAACAGCTACATGTGACTGAATTTAAATAAGTGTTTTATTTCACCAAATGTGTGTGTGTGTGTGTGGCTTTTGTCTCAGCTCTGGTTACATGTCTGCGTTTCATTGTGCTATCTCCCAATTCAATCAGTATAATAAAAACGGTGATCGGAGGTTGACAATAAACACAAATGGCTTATGCATGACTGGCAGGTGTCTTCTGTTTCTAAGCAGTTTTAAGAGTAGGGGTGGATTGTTGTGTTGTTCTTTGTCTCAACACCACCACTAACTGGCTTCATGGTTGAGGCAAAGTGGAGTAGTGCCAGCAGTTCTGATTTGACACAATTTCACAATCAGTGATGCCACAAAGTCAGCCAAGGAATGCATTGTACTGGTAGATTGTGGTTCATTATTAAATCAAAAAAAACATCGTTGATCATTACCTTTAAACAAAGAAGTTGAAGTTGGGTACGTTTTACACATGACCAGGGTAAAAATTACTCTATTTTTTTCCATTTACACCAACATCTAAATAATAAAGAGCAATGTATATGGTTCTTCAACATCTAACTAATCCTGTTAGAACTGGCAAACAATTAACCGTCTTTGTCAACCCAATTAGATTAAACTAGATTAACAGAAATAAGACACGTTTTTGAGCAGTTGTAATTCCAAGATGCTTTGCGGGTAAACTGCTTTAAGAAACGCTACTTGTGAGTGATTATCTAAATCGTGGGTACGGACCATCCCGTCTACCGGTGTGAATGATCTAGTGGTGTTATAATAAAAGCTACATAAAAGGGCAAATATAACGCAAGACAAACATTTTCAAAAAAATAGTCCCGTATATTTCTATGCCATGAATAATAGACATTAAAACTTAGTCTAAAATGAATACATTCATCTTCCACATTATCCACAAACACGACAGTCACGACAAAGATCGAAGCTGTTCATGGAGTGCAATTCGGAACTATTTAAAACCTATTTATGAATTATAACAAATCGTTTAGCGTAGCTACACTGCCCTGTGAACGAACAATTGAACCATGCCTTTAAAGCATGTTTTTACATAGTTTTCGCACAGTAGTCAAAGCCAAAAGAACAACATAACATTTTAAGCCTCTGTATTTGTAACAATGTAATAATTTGTAAGCTATATCACTGAACTAGTCTTACTGACTGCAGCCTTTGATTAATACAAACGAATATAATACTGCACAGCCTACCTTCACCAGAATGGAGCGAATTGTACTTGACTACTCTCCTTTGTTCAGCGTTAAATCCAGGACACTCGAGAGGGGTGCAGTTGAAGAGCGGTGAGTGCGAGTTGAGAATGACCGCAATTGAGCGCCCCGTGTTGCTGCTCCCTAGGCAACGTGTCTGGAAGGGCGGGCTCAAAGACATTGGGCTTTCTGATTTGTTCTTCTGAACCCCAATCTGACAAATGGAGTTGCGTTTGAAGACATCGTAGGCCGATAGGCGAGACGGGCTTACATATTCAAATAGAATGGAAATTTCACAAACACGTGGACACGCGGATCAGTTTCTTTTCAACAGCTGGGCAAAAAGTCAACCTAGAACAGTTTTTTACTCATAGTAGAGGCCCGATTCTCCAATATTCTATAATCTGAATTAAATTTCACTTGGAATTAAATATGAAATGTAGGCCGAGTTGCATATTAAAGGCACAGTTTGCAAGATTGCATGGGTTCACTTTATTGAAAAGAATTGTAGAATGACTGACAAATTTAAACCCTAACCATATTGTGGTCCAAATAAAGCGAGTCAAGCAACACCTTATTTAGAAATGGATGGCTATGTTTTGTTTTGCAAACCCAAACGCATTTAGAAAGGTTTATGTAGCCTATTTCAAACATACCCTGAATGTTCTCTCATATTCTATGGCTTATTGATGAACTGAAGAACTGATGGGTACGTCAACCACCTTTGTTGATAGCTGAATAACTACAACCACACAGTGTTACATTTCTGTCTGTGTTTACTGCCACATATAAAGCCAAAATGTGTCCGCTGGCATCTCCATTTTGATTGTTTCTTTTTTTGTGAGCCTGGTGCGAGTCAGTGATGGTAAAAGCATGCGGACAACCAAAGGATGACTCACCCAGTTTCTCTCTATGGCTGCTGGAGAGACCGAGAGAGCTCTGCCAAGAGGCTAGACAAGGATTTAATCTTGGAGCCAATGAGTCACAAACCCTTTCACAGAAAACCTAATCACATGCATGTGGGAGACACCTCCACATCCCACCAAACAGCTATTGCCTTGCCTCTTCTGCGATTGTAAAGATGAATGAAGTGATACACTTAGGATCAGAAACAATCTTTTGCCCTCTCCTTCTATCCCCCTCTTTTTCCAGTGGTTGTGGAATCATGTTGCCCAGTGAGCAGATAGGGTGGTATTTACCAAGCCAAAGAACCACCCAGACAGTTTAACAACCTGGTGTAAACTAGTCTGCCTTAACATGTGCAAGGGCTTTCTGGTTCAGGCACTGCCTTGGGCCAATAATGAGCATGTTTCATTCTATTCATAAAAGGCCTGGCCTATTTCCAGCCTGGTGGTCAGGGCAAGGGCAGATCCCAAGGGCGTCCTGTCATAAACTGATCACAGAGGACTGTGAGGTGACTGGGGATATCTTTGTTTTGATGTCCATGGGAGCGGCAGTAAGGTACAGTAAGGTGGGGGGCAGTAGCAGCAGGCGTCCAGTGTCCACAGGCCAGTGACAGTGGGAGAGCTAGGTTAAGCTCCCCTCGCCGTGCTTTCGATCCCATCCCGCTGTTAAGGAGGCTCACTGCCGGGCGAGGCGAGCCCCCAACGCCGGCTGAGGTGAAACACCTGCTGGGGGAGAGGGAGCGCAGGCCATGTGGAACAGACATTAGCCCAAGGTGGCCCTTTTTAAACCTTCTCTAATGAGGCCCCCCCTGTCGCCTGACTCCCTGGCAAAAGACACGCCGCCTATATTTCTGGAGAACTCGACGGGATGCGTTCGCAGAAGCGTGTGAATCACGGATATTTGTAGGTGTTCTACCCATTGCCCTCTTCCTTTATGTTTTTTATATCTAATATTCCATCGTCATTGTCAGTAATGTTTTGATGAATGTATTTCTTTTAAATTCAAAATTACTGTAGTTCCACTTAAACCGTTTCATTTTGTCACACAAAGGAAAAGGAACATTTTCCTATTTGAAGGAAGAATACTGCTATGAATGGACTCAATAGAATTGTGCCACAATAAAGCATTACATCAATTTCCAAACTCTCTTCCTATTTCCAGTGGCTCGCTTCATCTCTGTTTCCATTCTTTCTGGGCCATGATGAGTCACACAAAAATTGGCACAGTTTTTTTGCAAGCATTTTTTGAGAGATTGAGAGCCTAGTGGAACTGTTTTTCTGGCTACCACTTTCATTCACAAAACTGTGGGAGCCCTTATCTGGGAAAAACATGTACCCATTCTTCCCAGTGTCATAAGACAAAAGATATTTGTCCCCATTACTTCAATGGCAAGTGTGGGTTTTGACCCATGAACAACTTGACCTTTTGGTAAGATCTACCTGGCTTATAAAGAGTATAAAGGGTTCAGATGCGTTTGACATGCTTCAATTTCTGTGTGTGTGCATGTGAATTTACTTGCATAAGTGGGTGTGTGCCCTCTAAATACAGCTGCTCCCTACTATGAACTCTGCAGTTGACTCACCCCCCCATGCTCAGATCAACTGAGACCTGGGTCTGGGTGAGCCACTGAGTGTGTTTATGTGTATGGTGTCTGGTGTGCCCCTGGACACAATTCACGAAATAGCTGCAGTCGTCCAAGGGAGTTTTGCACATTGCTACCACTCAACACTCAGAGCTCCCACATAACAGGCTCGGTTTAGGGAGGGGGCTAGCAGGAGAGGAAAGCCCATAAGTGTGTGCAAACGTCAACTAAAGCTGTGCGCTGGGGCATGCATAGACACACAGCCATGTGAGCAGAGACAAATACATAACATCTATCCAGTTGGACTGGCTGTTACTGGAATAGGGGGGGGGGTAAACCCCTATCCAAAAGCAACAGGAAATCATATCTAGAATATGGTTTTACAACCCAAACAACTCTTTTTTTGTCCCCTTATAATTGTTGCAGCTGTAAGGGATTTGTGAGACGCCCTCAGTCCTCACGTATCTAGACGTTTTGTCGGTATCTGACGACTCCAGATATGGCGTCACTTTGTTACAGTAAGTGCAAATCCTCTGGGTTAACCCCACCCACGCAGACTGGAGAAATGTGACCGTGCTGCATCAACTGTAGGCACGCTGCAGCGCCGTGACAAACAAAGAAAAGTACCTTCTGCGTGCGTGTGTGTGGCTAGGCTCGACCAATCGCATTTTGGGTTCGGTTGTGAGAGGTTATGTAGTCGTAGCAGAAGTGACACACGCCACCCTTCCAGGATGCCTGCGCTATTACTTTAAAGGGTTGGTCCTCCCCCCAGCAGCCCGTCGGGCCCCCCTCCCTCTCTCTGTTTTTTGTGGCTGGTCTCCGTCCTACTCTGGCCAGTCACATGCGCTCTGCTGAGGAAGGAAAGCTCCATGGCCACTTGTCCTCCCATGGTTCACATGGAGGCGTCTCAGAATGTCTGGCATCAAATCACTATCAAATCTTCACTGGCTCTGTTTGTCTCCAAGCGTGCTTGTGTGCGTGTGTGTGTGTGTGTGTGTGTGCGCGCATGCTAACGTGTGTGTCTGTGTATGTGTGTTTTCTGTTTGTGTGTGTGTGCCTGTGCTTGTGTGTGTTCACTAATGTCTGAGCTGCTGCCAGGGCGGCTCAAGCAACAGCGGGATATCTATCTGCAGGGCTGAATGTTCCATGTGACTGGGGGTATATTTTAACTGGCTTATGTAACTGCTCCAGTCTGCGCTCCTCCACGCTCAGCGGAACAGGGCTACACATGACGCTGCTGCCGCGCGGAGGACGGGCAGCAGCGCAGCCTCAAACTCTGCCTTCGCAGCACATTGTTGCAGTCCCACACACGCTACGTTGTGAGGTCCATATTAGGGCAATGGTTATTTTGCCATTGAAAGGGATTCTTGTTGATCTGTTTTAGTTGTGCTCACAGACGTGGATTAGGGAATGATGTCAGCAGCTACCTCCATAATTTGACTAGCACAATACTGAAGTTCAGAGGAGGAGACCAGCGGCGGCTTCTGCTGTCGCAAGCCCGCATGCCAACCTCTTCAGAACTGGTTACAGACCTTTGTTTGGATTTGCATGTTACCTCATCCAGATCTCATGCTTGGTCATTACAGTCCAGTATCCAGCTTCCAAACACGTTGACGTCAACGTTTGACATTGACCTCCTGACAAGAAATGGTTTGCTGGAACATTTACAATCACACTTTGGAACCACGCATCACACCAACGATTAAATGTTAACAGCTAGTGCTCCATTCGTCCATTTTGATTTCAGTAATCATTTCAGCCCAGTGTCCATTTCTGTGTTGTCTACCTGAAGTAAGGAGGCCGCCAATAAAATGCTGTCTTGGAATGTTTATGCTGTGGACAGAGAGCTGGTTCCATATCCGATGGGCTCACCATCTGCCAATGGATAGGTTTTAGTACATTCATGGCATCAGCAAGTCTATTTGGTTGTGATCTTGGTGTGAAATGAGTCCTCAGCCAGACAGTTTTCAGTAGGTGGAGTGAACTCTGACTCCCGTCTCCCTGTGGAGCGGTGCTGAGTTGGCTGTCAACAGACAGCTACATCAAGGTCCAGTGTAAAACGGCCCACGCTCCCTCTGCCAGCACTCCATTGCAATGTCTTCCGTGGGACCGTTTCTGTGTGGGTGAAGAAGAGGAGAGACTTTCTAGACTCCGTGTTGCACTTGAGGTTACAACAAAATCATTGTAGATCAGATTGATTGTAACTTCAAAGTGTTTGCTAGTCTTTTTGACCCTATGTTGACCCTAGACTAGCATGACTAGCGTATCTAGAGTAAAAGTTAATGATACAGTAAACTATACAATAGCTACAGTATGGTAGCAAATGTTCCTGTTTTCTACTCACTTTTGTGAAAGCTAAACACAGACAAATAAGTTTTCAAATATGTTTAAAATGGTAAGCATCTAGACCCACACCAATAGGTGTGCCAATAGACATGTGTGTTTATTTTGGAGTCTGAAAGGAAGTCTCCTGTAATCCAATCTCTCGAAAGGACAGGCATTGTTTTTATCTGATCGGCTCATGAAAAATATTTATCATTTTAAAGAACACCATGGTCTTTGGCACCAGAACTATTAGCCAGTTGTTGATGCACACTGCTACACGTGTGACCTGGGACCGGTTGTGGATGAGGGGAGGGGAGGGCATTAAATCTGACCTCAAGTCCGACCTAGTCCCCGTAGGGGAGACTGCCAGGGTGTGGCACTGCTTGTCAACTCGAGGACCCACCAATCACTCCTCTTCGCATGCAGCGGCCACGCAAAAACCTTTTCATGCCAAGTCAGAATATAGCAAGTCTCTCAACTCCCAAACACTCCAGCCAGCTGTAATAGAGAGCGAATCCTTTATGCATGGCTGTGGGACAGAAGGGGTCATATCAGGCTACACATGTCCTCAGCCCACCCCCCAGGTGCAAAGCGGCGCCTCTCCCCCCGGATGGCTGAGGACACGAGCAGAAACGTGGGGTTTACATAAGGTTTTCTTCCCGGGCCCTCTTACACTTGCATAACTTGGAGAGGCCCACATTAGGTCTATAATTCTTTTGTTTGGAACGCGGCCCAGGCTTCAGAAGTGAAAAAGTACCTGGCGCCTCTCCAGCACTCTTGTGTGGTGGGATAGCCTTGAGACTCAGGGGGCTGCGGAGCCTCCGCCCTATTTGGCTCTCTTATATCACTTCCTCTCTGCTCTAAATGGACAGCCTCCTCCTCCTCTCTGAGTGATAGCCGCCTCGGCTGCAACAGCCACAACTAGCCCGGGCCTAGGCCACACTTACACAAGCACATGTGCTCAATGACTCAAGTGCATTGGCCAACTCTTCTAAAATAACCCATTTATCTAAGCTGGGGTGTGCCACGTGGTGACCGGAAGGTGGTGAGCATGTCACGGCGAACCACCGGGGGCCAGCGGCATAGCTGGAGCAAGGGGAACAGGATGGGATGGAGCAGATTTTTGGTACTTAGCCATTTGAAGAGAAAAGGGCACAGGGAGCCCGCAGGGACGGGTTAGATAAGGCGAGGAGGGGGAGGACAGGTGTCAGAGCGGCGTGTGCTGGGTTTGCCCGTGAACATGTGGAGGGAACATGAGGGACCGCAGGGACATGAGGCTCGGCTGCCTCTGCCTCTGTGGCCAGAGACTGCCCCGGTGGAGCTATGCGCTTGTTCCGAAATACACGTGACTCCTACGACCCATCCCCTCCCTTCCCCTTCTCTGTTCTTTCTCTCTCTCTCTCTCTCTCTCTCTCTCTCTCTCTTTCTCTCTCTCTCTCTCTCGGACTGCCTCCCTCTCTCTCGTTCTATTTCTTGTTCCCTCACTTTGCCCCCCTGCGCGTTGTCTTGCAGTTTCCTCTCCCTTACGCACACACCCTCCCTCTGTTTTCTGAGCCATCTTTGCTTCAGCCTCTCTCGGGGGGGGGGGGGGGGGGGGGGGGGGGGGGGGGGGGGGGGGGGGGGGGGGGGGGGGGGGGGGGGGGGGGGG
>JAVQIZ010055944.1:0-42696 GCA_036023535.2 Galaxias brevipinnis
CTTGTGTCTATTTTCTGCAATCAATATAAAAATACACAGAGTGGCAAAACATGGGGGGGGGGGGGGGTCACGGGAGACCTATGGGAGGGGTGGGGGGGGTGGGGGGGTTGGGTCAGTGTGGTTGTGCTGTAGGTTATAGACTCTGAGAGGGACGACTGGTGAGAAAGGGTTTGGGTCAGTGTAGCTGTACAGTGGCATGGCAGCTCTCCCAAATAAAGGGCATCTGTTTGCCCCTGATCGCCTAACAGGTGGATGGTCTGCCTGCCACACTGATCTCCTAACAGGTGGATGGTCTGCCTGCATGCTGCTTCAGTCAATCACACACGCACACACCGCACGCTTCCTGCACGTGTTAGAGACATCCATTTCAGAGTAGTGGTTAAATGCACATGCTCCAATCTAAGGAGACGGAGTAGCAGAATAGCAGACGGCTCACACTAAGCCATATTTGGAATATCCATCCCAAATACTTTCCTTAACTTAGGATCCAAGAGATTTAACACAACTGCAAGAATACGGAAACCTCCCTTAAATTAAATGAAAGTAGGGAATTCCTTGGCAGAGCCAGCCTACTAGTGAGTGCTGGGAGGGGCCTTTCCTCTGGGGTAAACATATGCAGAGCTGTGTGTAAAGCCACTAGATCAGAAGCACATGGTGAACCTCAGCCAGATGGGTTCAGCAGGAACAACAAGGCATGGAGTGTGTTTGTGTTGGCATCAGCTTTACTGTGGTATGCTGTATGTCTCCTGTCGCTGACCTTCACTTATAGAACGGATAACTGGTGCAATGCACACTACGTACACGTCTGCTTTGCTTACACTGTCAATGTCATAGAAACAGATGAGAACCTACATACCATTAGCTCAAATCAGCTTTAACCTTCAAGCAAAAACACTATACGGTCCTAATACCATCTTATTCTTACCTAAATCAGCACCTCCTCCAAAGGCCAACCAAAATACATACATGAATAACAAACAAAAGCTGTATGGCACTGCTTTAACTCTCACAAACGCTCTACAGCAACAGTTCAGTCAATTAGAGAATGCCAGAGGTGCCCACCCCCTGATCAGCAGGCAAGGGACTCTAATAAACGTTTTTACACACATTCTCTCTCTCCCCTCCCCCCGGAAGCAGGCAGGGAGAGGTGGCTATACTGGGGAAAGCTAGACGTGACTCAACCCTCCTATGCATTTTCCACACTGTAATTTAAAGGCCCTTCCCAGTTCAGGAAACGTAAAAGAATGGTTTGTTTTGATCTTCCCGTTTGGGATGTAGGAAACACTTTATAGAAACACCTGTGAACCTTTGGAATGGGTTTGAACACCAAGCTCACTCCTCACAGCTTCTATCGCTACCCTCCTTTTCACAACGTTCCTGTTTTTCAGGAAAACTGATCAGATCCATAAAATACAACCTGATATATTCAAATGAACTGAAACAGAGTTTAGCGTCCCCAGATGACCTCACCACTACAGGTGCAACGTTTAGCGGAAATACAGAAGCCTATCAGATCCCAATATTAAAATATCCCATCTGGTCCTGGAGTGTATCAATACAACCAAAGACTGATACAGTCACAAAAGCAAAAACGCAGACCACTGGAAAATAAACGAGTTTAGAAAAATGCATCCAACTGAAACTAGACAGCTTTAAGAGACTGCTTGCACAAAATCATTCAGTTTGAATTCATCTTACTAAACTTAGTGGCCCATTTGGATGGCCTGAAAATCTTGAGCATATGTAATTCCACTGCTATATAACAAGGCTTTAACTCAATTGTAAGTCACATGAATAGCCACAATAACTTGGTAGCGGAAGCACAGAAAACTCATTCACAAACACAAAGCAGCTCTCAGTGACTGCACACACACACAGGGGCCAAGTAAGGACAGACACACACTAATAGAGGTAGATGATTCATGGCATCAGTGATCTATGTCCCATCTGATTCACACGTTTCCTCTGACAGTAAGGAAGAGGATCTGTAACTCAAGACATTCTGAGTAATACTCAGACTGAAATAGCCACGGGGCAAAGCGTAAGGGGCTGGATTCCCTGAATGTTTGAGGCCTTACTAATTTCTTGGGCAGGAAGTTGAGAGGGAAAAGTATTGTGAACCAACACAGTAAGACATCCCTTTTACTTGAGGGAACTTCATAGTTAAACCACATATGGCATTACAACTCTAGCTTAGATTCATAACATATGTGAATTTTTTTTTTATTGCATATTTATCATTATCAAATAATTGTACTTTGTTTCAAATTGTCCCAAAAAGTGTGAAAAGAAACAAAAAGCGAGACTTAAGTTACACCAAATTTCTTTAGGTATGTTTACACAATGAGAATAGAATTCCAATTCAAACGGTCAGGAACAGGCTAGCCCCTCCCCCATACCCGGGCTACTATCAAATAGGTGTGGCACTTGGAAAGTCACACTCGACCAAAACATCAACGTTTCACCCCATTAATACATTTAAAGAATCAAACTTAGAATAAATATTGTAAGACACCGATAATAACTTTGGCTAGTCAAAATGTGTTAATTAAGGCTTGGTTTCTGGTTTCAGATCAAGTAAACACAGGCAATGTTTGCGCCACCAACTTTGTGGGAAACTCGTGCACTTGAGTGCAACAATGTAACAATATCGAAAGCTTGAGCTCTGTTGAAATGGCAACTTTTGTTGCTATGCACCTTGGTTTGAGACAAAATGTTGCAAGTTTGTAAAAAAGAGTTCTTAGGCAAAATGTTCACATGCATTAGGTATAGACTTTACTCACTTGTGTTGTAGCTGCTCATGCTCGGTTTTGATTTTTCCCAATTCAATCTGCAGCCTCGCGCGTTCTTTGGCTGTGTCGTCAAGGGACCTCCTGGTGTCTGCGAGCTCTGTTTCATACAGTGCTTTCAATCCAGTAAGTTCCCGGGTTCTAACTTCTTCCTTTTCGGAAATCTGAAGGTGAAGCACGCTGTTTTCAGACTCGAGACTTCGGACTTTATCGATGTAGACAGCGAGACGGTCGTTCAAATGGCTCAGCTCTTCTTTCTCTTGCAACCTGGATATCCTCGTGGGGCTCAGTGGCGTGCCGCCGGCAGAAGAGCGAGTGCCTATTCTCTGGCCGGCCGGAGTTGAAGTTGCGGTCGCCATGGTAAAGCTGAATTACTAATCAAAATTGGGAATAAAAAGAAAAATTACAAATTAAACTTCGGGTTAATAATGCAGTCATTATCATTTACATTGTTTTAGAATTGGCTTGCAAAAATACAAGACGACATGCGCCAAATGTTGTAGCCGTAATTTGCAGGTATCAATCTTCAACTAACCCTGGTACAATTGTCTAACGCTTACAAATTTTGCGCTCTTAGAAGCGCGCGACAATTTTACGTCAAGCTGTCCCAAATGAGCACTGAAATAAGATTAAAAATGATAGAAAGGCGCAAAGCTCATGCAAGTAGGCCCGGGCAATACCTTACTTTGTCTCCACCGAATGAAAGAGGGGTTGGTTTAGTAATATGGCCGCTTTCAAATATCTGCCTGTAACGTGACCATGGCAAGCCAATGGCGTAACGCAACGCAATACGTCCTTTCAACTTTAGCATTCGACACAAAATTCAAAATAGATTGAACTCATTTTCATTCTGTTCGTTGCGCCAAAATGACCACACGTAGTGTAGTTGGCCTGGTCGGTCGTAGATTTCTCGCTATTTTCTCTAAAAAGGACATACCTGCTATTTAATTTTAGTTTCAATGGTGTTAATTGTAATAAAGTTAATGTAGCCTAGATATTGTTTAGTTGTTTTTTTTAGCAACCTGAAATGATTCGTATTAAAATAATCATTACCGTTATAGACCGTTACAGATTTTAACAATTAGCTTTTGTATAAAGGTTTGAAGGAATAATAGGTTAGCTGCTCCTTAAACTAAGACGGACGCATGGACTTAATGTAGTTGCGTGCCATATGGTGGACTACTGTAGTTAACTGTGTGGACCACGGGGGGAGGTGTGAAAACAGCATCTAATACGATTTACGTCTCTCTTAGAAGTGCGCCAATCGATTAATGGTTATCCTGTTAGGGGTAGCCTAACACAAGCAAATATGTGAATATAACCCCAGTTCCACATAGCCTTATACAAAGTGTGAAAAGAAGTATCACGTACAGTAGGCCTAATCCAAACGAGATTGACTGGCTCCCTATGATTACTGTAAATGTAACTTCTTCAATTTACATTTGGCCTCTCCCAGGACTTATTTCCCGCTAAGCGCCTTGTATCAAAGCTCCCACCAGCTTTTGATGTAAACTTGGGCCATGCTATATACTCCTTGGAGAAACCTCATGACACCTTCAAGAATATACAATGACTCCACAACACACCATTCATTTTGTTACAGGTTACAGACTAAACAACATTTTTAACCCCTCTTTTTGAAAGTGTTTGAATGGTACACATTTAGAAAGCAGAGGAAGAAAAGGCGTGTAATACCTCCAGAAAATAGACATTTTAAGTAGAAGTGTAAGGGCAAATTGCAAACCTGTTTATGATGGTCACGGTTGGCTACTGCTGTTTGTTGTGTTTTCCAAACTCGTTTGACTTGACATAAAATATTACTACTTAAAGACTATGCCACTATTTTGGAGCCAAAGCCCTTTGCAAGCTTATCCACCCTGATTTAAAAAAAAGCTTTAAGAAATGTATGCTGTTCTATTGCATATTGCAAACAGTGTCCAACATGGCAGTCAAAGGTTTTCCTAAAAATATATGAATATACATAGGGCTAACATTAAACCAGAAAAAAGTTATTGTATACGACGAGCTAATAGTAAAAAAAACACCAAACAAAAGTCAATGTTACAGCTTTATTTGTAATGAACCTGATCCTGAAATAAATTACAGCAACTTATATTTTTTACTTGTAATTTGACAGAAACATTGAAGTCCTCTTGTGAGGAATTTCTTTTTTGAGTACCATCTCATGAGTTGTAGTCCTAGAAAGGTAAATATCAGTTTTCATCTTGATTCCTGAGTTCTCTGGTCCTCTTCTCATGTCCACAAAGAGATTCCCTGAGATGGGGGCCACATACCAGTCAATCCACGCTAATTAAGCTTCTGTGGAGTAAATGCTCAGTCACATTCCATTTAGGCTCCATAAAAGAACTGTTCTTTCTACTTATCTGGTCCAACTACTTTTTTTTCTGTCTCTACAGAAATGAACATTAGCCTTTCAAATGAACATTGAACCAAAAAAATAAACCATGTTTGTCCAAAGGTGTGACTTGTCATGGGTTAACACGATTCCCCTCGAGTAAAGAAATAAAAAGTACAGAACACTTCTGCCATCAATCATTTGTCACCTTGTCAGGTAAAATGTTACCGTGACTCCTTAATCATCATGTCAAAGATGTGTTTACACACAGTCTTCAGCGCTTCTGGTTCTTAGTTTTGGAAATTGAAACTGAGATGGATTATAGAGTTGTTCAAAAAGAGATAATGGTGGA
Organism: Galaxias brevipinnis; assembly: GCA_036023535.2. Classification (NCBI taxonomy): domain Eukaryota; kingdom Metazoa; phylum Chordata; class Actinopteri; order Galaxiiformes; family Galaxiidae; genus Galaxias; species Galaxias brevipinnis. The sequence continues at coordinate 5,498 of JAVQIZ010055944.1, forward strand.
GTATTTATTAAATAGTAGTTTATTTTCCTCTCTCACAGAGAGGTCACTATATTTATTTGTGAGATTGGCAACTCCAGCCACTAAGTCTAAATAAACAGATAGTTTCTGGAAATTATGTTTTTTACATGAATATTCTTTGTAAATTTGTACTATGGCAAATCTGCTTGCGCGTTGTCAAGGACAGTATTCTGAGTCTGAGACCTGCCAACTAAGCACGTTCAGAACGACCGTGTTCTGTCAGCTTGCAGTTTGCCGTTTGTGATCTGCAGATAAGCCAGTGTGTTTAGCTAAACCCAGCTATTATGGAAGTCCAATGCAGCCCCGTAGCTGTAATTACTATCAACTGTTCCGCCAGGAGAGGATACAGAGTCTGTAATTCCTGTCGTTTCCTCACAGCTGGAACTGAACAAATGACACATGCATGTTAGGTTACAGCATATAGCACAACAAACATCAGATGTGTAACTATACTATCACTGTATTATTATACTATATAACTCTACAATAACTATTGTAAACTCAGTACGGTTAGCTGAATGGGAACATGTTCAGAACTTAATGAAACACATTCTAATATTATTTTACTGACATGCAGAAAATATTTATTTATACAGTTAAAGAAGTTAGTTCAAGCTTTGTTAAAAATGTGCTTAAATTCTATGGTATTGATTCAGTTTGAAGGCAACCCAGGAATGTAACTTTTCAGAATGTAGGACTAAAGTTGATAAGTTGCTTAAAAGATTATTTGTCAACTGATAAGTCACTGTGGCCAATACGCTTACAGTGTTTATTTTCACCATGGAATGTTTACAGTAGGCCCAATGTATAGTAAATGCACAAAGAGTCTGAATTCTTGAATTTAGCCTGCCTTCAAATCTTTATTGGAAGTTGAGTATGTCCAGTTCTGATCTAGGACTCAACAAGCTGTTTGTTTTCAAGAGTTAACTAAGAAAATAGCTTCCATTGGTTTATGTTGACAAAAAGCCTGATAAAGTGACTGGTATTGAAGGTATTCCACTTGTATAATATCTCTGTATCTTGTTTAATCAGGATGAAAAACAGAAGATTGTTTTTCTCATGTACCATAGTATTGAGTAAGGCTTGTCGTAACGCCTGTAATGTTTCACAGAATCAGTACAGTTTTATCTTATCTTAATCTTGTGAAGAGAGCTACTTCAATTGCCCCCATTGACTTGCTATATGGGCAGTAGATCTTACCCGACTCCGTTATCTTCAAAATACTACCCATACTAAAATAATACTGTACCGGTACAATGGTAAACTGCCTCTGAGAGCATGATTGGAAGGGCTTCGGGCAATAAGAGCTTTTCTTTCCAATGAAATACACTCATAGTAGCTGGTTCAAGGCCATTCAAACAAAGCCATGCATTAAGATCCGGCGTGATATTTGACTGTAGCAAGACAAAGTCAGGACCAGCAACTGCCATCATTTCAGATAGCTGCCAGTAGATGGCACTGTTTGAACTGATAAAAGCAGAATCTGTTTGCTGCTCAATTCTACAACATCCTTTTACAGCGTCACCTTTTCATTTCAAAGGCCCACTGAAGTAATGTGATCTACTACATTGTCTGTGGCGTTAAACTTAGTACTCATCAACAGGGAAGTGTCATGTTCTCTGTTGGAACAGCAGTTACTATGGGACTGGGTAATCTTGTTCGATGTGTGAGGCATATGTGTATATTTGTTCTGTTATATATAGCCAGTACAATAAAAGTGAAACTGTTATGTATGTTGGGGAATAGGGTTTTGATTTTATCAACATAGATCATAGATTATAACCAACTGTCTCCTTGCACCTTACTCTTTCAGTTGAATTGTATGTGTGTTTACATGCATTGAATACAGAGGCATTGCTGTAACTATTGGTGATTTGACATAACATGTTAGGTTCTTCCACACCAATATTTCCACACCAACACGAATCCCTGTATATAGTGTAGTGTCAGGTTCTGTAAAAGTATGTTAATCTTATCAAAATCTGGCATTTTTCAGGACAAAGTTGTACAATTTCATGATTATTTATTGTTATCTATGTTCTCTAAATTTCAGTTGCTGTGGATTATCAAACAGAATTCTATTTTCAGAAATATTCATATGGTGGGTGATGTCGAGGAGAGCGCCAAAGCCTTTTATGGCTACTTCCTGTAAAAGCACAATGCTGCATGGCAAATGTCACCCAAACGCCACCCACACAGAGCAAGGAGATGCTTGAAAACAGAGAGAGTCCCTCTCAGCTGCAGCCTCTGAAACGGAATCAAGCCTATAAATTCTGTGAAGGGAGTTGAAATGTGACAGTTGGGACTAGATCCATCTCAGACGACAGTCTCTGCGTTGACGGTCAGATTGAATGAAAAACCTCATAAGGTATTAGAGTCCTCTGTTGTACAAACTTTAGTACATTATTTCTGCATTTTCAAGTTCAGCATTACTGTGAGAAGCCAAAACGTTTGTGTGCAAGTTTCCAGGATGGATAGTCCTATTAGAACTGATATCAGGTAAGTGAGTTTCCTTGTTCTGGACTGATTTTATGACGTCTATATAACAAAATACAGAGAATGAATAACATTCCTGCAGAAACAATTAGATACATTCACTTTTGCAAGTACAACAGAATATGCATTGCCTTCATTATTAAAAAACGAATGTGTTTCTTTTCTTTAGATGTGCCAACAGACTTTTCTACAGTGAAAATGATGAGGATATAGAGTTAGATGACTGTTGGACACCTCCAAGAGCTGACCTCATTAAGAAAATGGTAGCCCAAATAGAACTTTACCTTTCCGACGAGAATTTAGCCAAAGACGCTTTCCTGCTCAAACATGTTAGAAGAAACACGATGGGTTATGTGAATATCAAGCTGCTGACATCTTTTAAAAAGGTACGCTCACTTGTATGCTCCATCTCTCTATATACCCCCCTCTCTCTCTCTCTATGTCTCTCTCTCTTTCTATACCCTCTCTCTATCTCTATACCCCCTCATCTCCATCTCTCTCTCTCTCTCTCTATACCCCCTCATCTCCATCTCTCTCTCTCTCTCTATACCCCCTCTGTCTCCATATATCTCTCTCTATACCCCCCTCTCTATCTCCATATCTCTCTCTATCTCTATCTCTCTCTCTCTCTCTCTATACCCCCTCATCTCCATCTCTCTCTCTCTCTATACCCCCTCTCTATCTCCATATCCTTCTATATCTCTCTATACCCCCTCTGTCTCCATCTCTCTCTCTATCTCTCTATATCTCTCTCTCTATACCCCCCTCTCTATCTCCATATCTCTCTCTATCTCTCTCTCTCTCTCTCTCTCTCTATACCCCCTCTCTCTATCTTCTTTCTCTCTTTCTTGCTCTCTCAATTCAACTTTAGAATAAAAAATTAAATACTGTATTGACATATGAAAATATCGTAATTATTGTCAAAACATTGGTCAAAGAAAACAACATCAGCAAATACTAACAACTGGAATATCAATGATAGTAACCATATATGTTCACATATGCTAAACATGAACTAGCTGCATAGAGTGAACCAGACCATTCATTTAATAAAGTAAGAAAGCACAAGTTAAACACAGCATTAAGCTGTTGATCTACAGGGTGTCCCTAATATTGTGACAGGTATTTACAAATATTTACAGTGAGTGCTTTCTCTCTCTCACTCTCTCACTCTCTCTCACTCAGCGTAGTGCAAACAAACGGTAGCTATAAATCAATTCATAAAACACACAATTTATTTATGAATCATCCCACATGACTTATTCTCTGTGTTACAACATCTCCCACTGTTAGTCAAAAGCAATTATTATTTTGACAACTTCTTAAAAATAGGGTGAAATAGGTTGAGCGAAGGCTCTATTCTTTTCTAATCTTTTGTCGTCTGCGACTACACACATAACACAAACTACCTTCAATCAGCCTGCAGTGAGCAGAAAGGCACTGTGCCGACTCACACTGTGACTCAACCTTTCATTTCCTCACATCTCTCCCTCTGCTAGATGAAAAACCTCAGCAAAGACTGGCGGATCACTGCCTATGCCTTGAAACACCACTCGTCCAAACTGGAGGTGAACCAGGAAGGTACCAAGGTGCGCCGTAAGGACCCAGTCCCAGACTCCCTCCTGGCCCAGGTACCAAGCAGGCTGCTGCTGGTGTGGAACGTCCCAGACCAGGAAGAGGACGTAGATCACTCCAGTCATGGGAAAAGGTATTCATTACATTATTATTAGTGCATGATTAAATGTTTATAATGCATGACTTATTTAAAGTATGTATTGTTTTAATAGTATAGTCGTATATAAATATAAATACTTGTTTGTTTTTTGTGTGTAGTTCCGCTCTTCCTGGCAGCAGGAGTCTGATGGATAAAGCCCTCTGCATCCTGGAGCCCTTTGGCTCTATCTGCACTGTGAGGCTGTTCAAGCCAGGCAGGGAGCTTCCCTCTGAGGTCCAGAGGTACACCTACAGGTGGGTCCTTAAAACATAACACTACTTACACTATAACCCTAACCCTAACCCTTAAAACATACCACTTACACTATAACCCCAACCCTAACCCTTAAAACATAACACTACTTACACTCTAACCCTAAACCTTACCAGATATACACCTACAGGTGAACTGATGAATTATCTGGATTGATTGATCCTAGTTATAGACTAGATGTCAAAACATTGTAAATGGTGGACATTTGTTTTCCTCAAAAAATTACTGTTCAGGTTGATTTGAGCGTTTAAATATCTATATTTCAATATAAATTAAAGTAATCACCCCCTTCACCATCCTCATCCGTGTCCATTCCCGACACAGGTATCCTGAGCTGTGCAGCCAGGACAGTGTGCTGGTGGAGTATGAGGACCTGGAAGGAGCTAGCAGAGCCTACAGTCAGCTCTCCCAGTCTGACAGCTCCATCAAGGTGCTCCTGGTGGGCAAAACCTCCAAGAAGAAAGCAGAGCTGGAGTCCGGAGGGGAGGAAAGGCACTGTGGGAAAGGGGAGGCCATCGTTAACCGGCGCATGGGGCAGCTCCAGCTCTACTCCCGAGGAGACGACTACTCCTCTGCGCACAGTTCCTCCGAGTCTGATGTCACTTCCTGTTCGCCCCTCCACATGCCTCGCTTCTCCGCAGGTGGACAGGTGTGCAGCAGCCCCTGGAACAGCCCCCGCTCCAGCCCCAGAATCCTGCACGCTCCCCTGCCTGTCGCTCACAGAGTCTCCCCTCTCCTGGCCGGGGAGAGGTGGGCGAGCCCGGACACCAGTCCCGAGTTGTGCCGACGGAGCGGAGACCAGAACCTCCCCGATGGCGTGTCCTGGGTACAGAGACGTAAGCTTGTGAGGTTACGCGCCACTGTCCAGGACGATGGTAGAGCTGCTCGACAGGGGCGTCTCGGACTAAAGCGGGCCCTCCCCGGTGAATCCCTGCCCCCCGGTGTTCTCCGCTTTCCTCATGGACCAGATGGAACCAGAGGATTCAGCAGCTTCACAGCTCAAAGACTTCTCAAGATATGAACGGATTGTTGAGCATTATACCATTTCCTGTGTCAATAATTATCAACAACAAATGATTGAATATTTCTATAATGATTGTGTATATTGTTTCATTAGTGTGGAAACATGTTAGTCAATTATTAACAATACTGTACACTACAAAGGTTATTCCTGCCCTTTCACCTGTAGGGGATGCTAGACTTGGAGACTCTTACATAGGACTGAGTATTGTGGACAGCTTGTTCTTATCACCTGTTTGAACTAAGTCAAGCTCCTATGACATGAGTATGAAGAATTGAATATATACCTGTTGAATTCCCTATGTGGGCACTACCGGTGACAAGCAAGTGGAGTTTCCTTCTTCAGTGATTGTATGTTTTATTCTGAATAAAGTCTGGCAACCTGAAATACAAAAATAATCCTGTTTTCTTCCACACAACCTGTTGTATAAAATAGTAAATGTAAGAATGAGTTTAAATTATGTTTAAACAAAAGCCTTAACATGACAACAATGTTTTGTTTTTTTAACCTTTATTTAACCAGGAAAGATCCCATTGAGATTAAACATCTCTTTTGCGAGGGTGACAAGCCACATATCAAAAATGTCAATAACAGCATTTACACCCTAACAATTTTCTCTCTCAGGGCATTCAAAATGGATTTAAAAGCAGGCAGAGAAACCAAATAATTAATTTTAAAACATTTTGCAACACATTCCAGTCTGAGGGTGCACAATACATGAAAGCTCTCTTCCCACTCACTGTACACACATTGGGTAATGACAATGTGTAAAAGTTGTACGACCCCAAAGAGTACTGTCCAGCACTCTTCTGAGATTTGTAAAAACCTATTGGCAGGATGGGAGCAGATGAAGAATTGCCTTCTAAATAAAAGTATACTAGTGTGTCTGCCTGCAGGTTGCCAGAGAGGAGCATTCTACCCAGGAGTAAAGCTCACAGTCCTGATTGCTGCTCCTAAAAAGGTTGCTCCGATAAAGCAAATTATTAGGCCCCTTTCTTCTGTTGCACACTCTAAACTGCGAAATTTAGGGGTTGTATTTGATCAGTCCTTGTCGTTTGACACTCATGTTAAGCAGCTGACTAGGTCAGGTTTCTTTCACTTAGGAAATATTGGTAAACTAAGATCTGCAGTTTCAAATGTAGAATTAGAGATGATTATACATGCATTCATTTCATCTCGCATCGACTATTGTAATGCACTTTTCTCCTTGCTTAACAATTCTGCCCTGAATCGTCTGCAGACAATTCAGAATGCTGCTGCAAGACTACTTATTAGGTCAAATAGAGGGTCTCACATCACCCCTATACTCAAAACTCTTCACTGGCTCCCTGTTGCGTATAGGATCCAGTTTAAAATTCTCACGAACATACAGAGCATTGCATGGACAGGCTCCTGCTTATGTAGCCGATCTACATCCACACTCAACAGCTCGCTCTCTTAGGTCAAACAAGCTACTTTTATTGTCTGTCCCTCGAACCCGCCTAGAGACGCGTGGTGATTGAGCTTTTGAGGCTGTAGCACCTAATCTGTGGACTATTTTGCCCAGAATTTTAAGGTCTGGTGTTTCTGTGGATTCTTTTAAAAGTCAGCTAAAGACATACAGTATCTGTTTAGACAGGCATTTGGGTAATTTTTATGCACTAGGTCTGCATTTTATGTATTTATTGTCTATTGATTATTGTTTATTTTTTGTGTTTGTGTTTTTAGTTGCATGTATTTTTTTAATGTACTGTGATTTTACTTTTGCTCGTGTAAAGCACTTTGTGACATTTGTCTGTGAAAAGCGCTATACAAATGAATTTTACTCTCACACACACACACACACACACACACACACACACACACAGAGTACAGTATATCTATTTTTTAGTTTAGCACATTCAGAAACATTAGTTTATCTTGCAACAATTTCAGATTCAAACAGAACTTACACTTTTTAGGCCCCACTTTGATTCTCCACTCTCCACCATGATCCATACTGCAAATAAAATAATACCAATAAAATGAGTAATAGTTTTCTGAGGGTAATTTAGTAATTCAAGGCTTAAAACAGCTGTTAGTGTTTTCACTGTATTATAATACAATGTGATTTACAATTTAATCCAAATAAAAACATTTGAGTGCATGCCGAAAAATGAAGTACAATAATTATTGTCAAGTACTTAAGTCTCAAGTGTGAATCCTGTAATTTTAATAGGAGGTTCCTTCCAATGCCGGATCCTGGGTGATTGTAGCTCAAGTCCAGCTCTCTCAGATGCGAGGGGTTTGTCTTCAAAGCTGATGCTAAAAAAGCACAGCCTACCTCTGTGACCAGACAGCCAGACAGTCTGCAGAAGTAATAACACATTGCAGTGTTTCTGTGTTAAAAATTCTTACAATATTAATTCTAACCTATCGTAACATGTATTATACTCTAAACATCATCGAATGTTGAAATACTAACCTCAGCGTCACCAGTTTACAATTGGAATTACTCAGTGCAACGGAAAGTAGCATAACGCCTGAATCGAGCAGCTCGTTGTCACCCAGGTCTAATTCTGTGAGCTCAGAGGAAGTGGCTTCCAGAACTGGGATCAGCTCGTAACAACATTTTGGTGTTAATCCACACTGATACAACCTAAAAACAACCCCAAACAGTCTACTTAGATTCAGTTCCTCGTTCAAGAATAGGAGACTGTAAATCACTTTGCATTAGACAGTCACAAGCTCTAATTAAATCAATATTGATATTAACTGGCCTTAGAGACTTGAGATGACCAAGATAAGGTAACAGCTGGCGAACTCCTAAAACCCCAAGGTCATTGGCACTCAGGTCCAGGTTTTTCAGGTGGAGGGGGTTTGACACCAGAGCTGAGGCCAGAGAAGCACAGCCTTCCTCTGTGACCAGACAACCAGATAGTCTGCAGGCACAAACACAAACACAAATTGATATGGTACATTGTTTGAGCAAACATGAACTAGCCATTGAGCGTGCTACTAAGAAAGACCTATTCACAAAAATCTGGTGTGACCCCATCCAAATTCAAACAGACAAACGCAGACATAGTTGATGTACATTACCAATGAAATCATTATGAGAAAAAAAATATATATAACGCATTTACAATATATAAATATATAAATATTTACATTGAAAATAAAACTGACCTCAAAATCTCCAATTTGCAGTGTGGATGAGCAAGTAGATGACAGAGCTGTTTTATCCCAGCGTCTCGGAGCAGGTTTTTACTCAGATCCAGTTCTCGCAAGTGTGAGGGGTTAGACTTCAGCGCTGAGACCAGATAAGAACAGCCTTCCTCTGTGATCAAGCTAAAGGACATCCTGCAGAACAAACGTGTTTTTCAAGAAAATAAAACCTGAGCATCTCAAACCTCCTCTGCTGCTGATAAAGGACACTGTGCGACGCAGAATCACTGACCTTAGAGCTGCCAATCTACAATTTGGATCCTCCAATCCATCGGAGAGCCAATTTATCCCTATGTTTCCGTAGGTGTTGCTGCTCAGATCCAACACTCTGAGGGGAGAGGGGCTTAGCCTCAGAGCAGAGGCCAGCAATCCACAACCTTTCTCCGTTATTCCGCAGCCAGACACCCTGGAAAGAAACGGCATATTTCTGACTTTAAGACAATAGGTAGGTACCATTTCGTTGATTAAATAGACCCAGCTGCTCCGATTTCTTACTGAGCTTGCTAATCAAGATCAATAGTTGTTATTATATTTAATTATTAAATCGTTTAATTTTTGACTCACTGTAGGGGTCTTGCTTTTTTTTCAATTTGGAACTGATAACATGACAAACTAAAATATTGTTTTTGAAAAGTGCGTTGTCATCCAAAGACTGACAACATATTAGACACTTATTGCAGTAATTTAACAGACCCCTAATAATAGCAGAGCAAACATACTAAATGATCAGCTTTATATTTAAACATTTTTGAATATACTATAGACATATTATGAGGGAAGCAGATAGGACCCCCTTCCCAAAAAACGAGGGACTATTTGGTTAACTTGCTTATCTCTCACACTTACATGACATTTGTCGACGCTTTGATCACCGGCAGCAGTTTCATGAGGCCATCCTCTGATTTAGAATATTGCTTTAATTCAAAAACCTCTAGCCCCTTTTCTGAAGTCAGTAACACAAATGCCAGAGCTGACCACTGCGCATTCTCGAGTTTCTCCTTGTGGAGACTACCTGACTCAAGATAGCGTTGGATCTCTTCCACTAGCGAATGATCATTAAGCTCATTCAGGCAGTGGAACAGATTGATGCATCTCTCTGCAGAGAGCTTTCCTCTGATCTTGTTCCTGATGTGGACTACCGTTTCTTCATGGCTTTTTAAGCTGTTTTTCTTCTGTGTCAGTAGGCCTTGCAAATTTGTCTGATTGGACTCCAGCGTAAGGCCCAACAGGAAGCGGAGGAACAGGTCAAGGTGTCCATTCTGGCTCTCCAAGGCCTTGTCCACAGCACACTTGAGAAGAGTGGAGACTGGTTTGGCACGATTTGATCTTGATTGAAGCAAAACATTCTCGTTGTGTTTGAGAAACAAAAAAAGGACAAATAATGCCGCCAAAAACTCCTGAACGCTTAGATGGACAAAGCAAAAGAGCGTTTTCTTTTGCATGCAGTTGACCTTTCGGAAAATCTTTGTGAACACACCACACTGGTATACATTTGCCTCACCAACATTGATGTCACACTCCATCAGGTCTTTCTCATAGAAAATCAAGTTTCCCTTTTCAAGCTGACGAAACGCTAATTTACCCAGTGACTGAATGCTCTTGATGTCCTCCACAGTCCAGAGTTCGTCCATCACGGCTCTCTCTTCGTGATACTTTGCGTTTTTCCGTTTTATCTGAAAGAGCAGGAAGAGGGTGTACATCTCAGTCAAGGTCTTGGGAAGCTCCCTGTCGTCGTCGTTGCTAAACATGTGCTGGAGGACAGAGGCGGAGATCCAACAGAAGACTGGCATGTGACACATAATGTGGAGACTTCTGGAGGTCTTAATGTGCGTGATGATTCTCTGGCCTAGCGTTTTGTTGTCACTGAACTTCTTTGTGAAGTACACCTCTTTCTGCGAGTCGTCAAAGCCACGGACTTCTGTCACCTGGTCAACAAACATGGCAGGGATCTGCTTGACGGCAGCAGGACGGGAGGTTATCCAAAGTAGAGCAGAGGGGAAAATATTCCTCTTGATTAGATTTGTCAGGAGGACATCCAGCGAGGCTGGTTTGTGGACATCACTCAAACTAATGTTGGTTGCAAAGTTCAGGGGAAGTCTGCACTCGTCCAGACCATCCAACACGAACAGCACCTTGTAGTTGCAGAGGTCAGAGATGTCTTCAATTTCCGCAAAAAATTCATGAATGAGATCCTTAAAGCTCAGTTTTTCATTTTCTCTCAGATTCAGTTCTCGAAACGGAAGTGGGAAAATGAAGTGGATATCCAGGTTGGCTTTTCCTTCAGCCCAGTCAAGAATGAACTTCTGCACACAGACTGTTTTTCCAATGCCAGCAACTCCTTTTGTCATCACTGTTCTGATAAGTCTGGCTTTTCCACTCACAGGTTTAAAGATGTCCTGGCAATTAATTCTTGTTTCAGATTTGCAGACTGGATTTCTGGAACTTGATTCAATCTGTATGACCTCATGTTCAGTGTTGACATTTTCACTCTCCCCTTCAGTGATGTATAGTTCTGTGTAGATCTCATTCAGATATATAGCACTTCCCTCTTCAGGAATCCCTTCAAATATGTTATTGAACATCATCTGAAGATTTAACTTTAGCTTCCGTTGGCAATTCTCTGTAACCGTAAAAAAAAAGATAGTTATTCAATACCAATATGCTGAACATGGATACAGTCCATCACTCTGCATCATTAAATCATTGATAACAATATCACTTTTAATAACTCCTTGTCTGTCTTGTACAGTCAAAATATATTTCAACATCCCAATAATGTCTATTCTCGAGATATACTGGTCCTGTACGTACTATAGTTTCAGACACCACATAATATCTTCTTTATCAATATCAGAATGTTTTGTTTTCGTTTCTCAAACAGCTTGTTTCAAGTGTAGATCTCCTTCTGTTCCATCTGGAACGCAAGATCAGGTAAAGTGGATTGTGTGATGGAGAGACAGCTACCTGTACGACGGTCCACCTCCCGTCTGGCCTGAGGTTGGGTCAGATAGCTGATAATCTCATTTGTGATCTTCAAGGCATCATCTGGTGCATAAGCCTCCGTCAGCATACTCACTGTGTCAATTCTGGTAGCATTTTCCAGCCTGTAGGCTTTGAATTCATTAGATCGCAGCATAAACTTGAATTTATCAAAATCGTCCTTTTCCAAGTCTTCTAGTTTGTCCAGGAGTTGTACTGCAATGTTTGTTTTCATGGTCGATCTCTGCACAAGTAAAACTTGTAGTTAAGTAAAAGTAATGAAAATCATATTTAATAGTATACGTCACTTAGGGATATGAGGTCACTACTTACCAGATTAAAACAGAAGGTGCTACTTTGCTTGGCCCCAGAATTGTGCAGAGGGAGAGAATTGTCCATGATGGCTGAGAGACCTCTCTGGTCAAACACACTGCCGCACAGAGTGCCCTGTACACAACAGACTGGTAAAATATCATTAGCTGAATCCTGGAAATATTATAGAAACCTTCCTAATTTCCTGTCTCTTGTTTTTAATGTTAGGTAGTACAATTTCAAACCGGTCATTTATACAACAAACATTTCTTTATTTCTCTCCCCTCTCGTTGTGCTTGTTTAATGAGCTGCCTCTATAAGACATGCAGTATATAAAAAAATTATAATAAACTGCTGTTTAAATGTTGCTTGAATAAACAATGCAATGACGCAACATGAGCTTCCTTCTACCCACATCCTGCGACAGTTTAGAAGTGCTCCCATTTCCCATGTGGTGGGAACGTTATAAAAAAGTATGGAGTATAGAGTGCTTATAGTACGTGGCAGACATACGTGAAGCCGTCTCTTATCCCAGACTATCCCACTGTTTTTAAAAACACACACATATACATACACACATACAGTACACACACACACACACATACAGTACACAGTACACACACACACACACACACACACACACACGTAAAGAATAAACATATAGTTTCCACCAACAAAGGAAACTCACTCTTCGGCCATTATCGGCCATGGTTTTCATGCTAGTATCTTTATGTACCACATGTGAAGTTCCCATGGTTTTGGCATAGCACTAATCAACCTGTTTTCACCTTAAGTAGAGCTAGTCTTATTATTCTTTAAATGAAAAGTCTAAGGCCATGAAATAACACAAATATATGAACCCTTCAGTTAGTAGTTGAACTGAAATATACCATGTTTAATCCAATTACCTGTGCAGGATGCATCAAAAACAGGTAGGAAAGTTTGACAATGTGGTTGGAAGAAGACAACTATCACCGGTTGGAAAAAGCTAGAATGAAGCAATAAAATAAAACAAAACATTTAACATGCACAAACACAAAAGGTACGGCTGGGTAGAGGACTTACCTCACACTCTCCTCTCCAGCTTTAGAACCTTGTTCTATCCACTTCAAAATGGAGCCTGCAGTTTTTGCTTTCGGTTGAGCTATAACTGCACCAGTGTCGTTATACGGAGCTGAAGAAAAAAGTGATTTGAGGCCCAACCCTTTGGCAGCGGTACAAAAAAAACAAAAAAAACTTCCACGCAAGCCTGCAGGCAATCTTAACTTCCTGCTCCTATATCACACAAAAACACACACAGAGAGACTCTACGAACTCTACTAACACACAGGGATAATAAGAAAACAGCTGGAAAAACATGTTGGAGAGATTGAAAACTTGTTTTATTATTGTACAGTTGGTATGAAGTTTGAATGCAACACGCTCCGAAAATTAGTTATAATCATGATCGTCATCAGAAGTTGGTCTTAAACGGCACTACTGTCTGATAAAAACATAGGCCCAACCGTTTTGTCAACAAAACAAGGGGAAAAACAAGTATTTAAAAAGGTCTGATGAACCACAATAAATATGCAAACAGTATGCGCACATAGCTGGTTCACATGACTTATCAATACAGTCTCCAGTCCCACTCTCATCATACATCACAATACACAGGGAATGTTGTAGAGGAGATATGCACCAGGGGTGGCGCTAGTGAGCAACAATGTGAGCAGACTGCTGGTTGGAAAAATCCAACGGGAGAACCTTCACTGTAAAATACTGATGATTATGATCGTGAAACTTCCCTACCTACGTGGTCCCTCCATACTGGCCTCTGAATAGGAGACAAGTGGGACAAAGAACTCGGTTTGGAATACTGCAGGTCAAAGTGAGTTCTCTCAGGGCACAGCTCAGTACATCAACAGTCAAAATGAGTTGTGCAAAGTGATACCGACTTACTTTCCTGGTAACACTTTTCAAACTGTGAAGTGACAAGATCCGTGGAAGCCTGAACGAGCTCAGATGATGAACGGATGCTACATGTAGGTCAGTCCAGAAAATACAGGATGGGGGAGCGAGTAACCCAGGCTTTTCAAGCTGAAAAGGCCAACGTGGGTAAAAGTTAGCATGGAATCATCACATCATCCTTAATCTCAGTCTGCCGTCAGGCCATAATTACATTTTAAAAAAGAGGGCATGATCTAAAAAAATATTTGATTCTAATAGAAAGAAAGAAAGTGGTAAAGATCTTAAATACATTAATATAGCAAAAAAATACATGGTAATAAAAAAAATGTGTTTAAGATTGAAGAATATAATGTGTGTAGGATCATACAGCTTACCAAATGCTCAGCAAATGCAAGCTTCAATACTTGGAAGTTTTTTAACGTTTTTTTGGACCCATCGATGCAGATTTACAGAGGGTATTCTTGGTCTAAGAGCCTACAGTTTCATTGAAAACGCCAATCCAAGGTCAAACCAGAGAGAGAGACGATGAATAAAACCCATTTCGTTCTGATCAATAACCTAGGAGTCTTTTTCTGTAGCTGTTTCTACACTCTGAAGTGTCCATATCAGATGAAGCACAAGATAAAGGTGACTTTCTCATGACATGAGAAGGGAAGTGGGCAATATATTTCAATAAGTCATTCAGAATTAAACTTGGGGTAGACATTTTTTGGCTTTCATACATCTTTCGTAAAAGTGGGCTATAGATATCCTTCTTTCATTCAAGCATCTGTTCATTCATTCATTCATTCATTCATTCATTCATCATATTGTGCCTCTCACATTGCTAGAATAGGAGACAAGCAGTGTGTCAAAAGCCATCTTGCACTACATTTCCCAGCTTAAGCTTATTAGAAACCATTAAATGGAGATTCTGATTGTCTAGATTTACGAGGAGAGTTCGATTGACTTTTGATCGTTTGGGTGTTCACACACTTTCATTTTAACCAAATAACTCTTTCTTTGGGGGCTCAACAAGGGAAAAGTACTTTAGGAAAAGAAAGGTTTGCAAAGGACCGAACAGAAGAGCTCTCCAAAAAACAAACAGGAGAGAAGAAGACACTGGGATGTCTTTCCAGTATTCTCCAACCATCATGATGAAACAAATGGGCCTTTCTGCCAAAGTGACCTTTCACGACAGCCCTCCATGAAAACCAACCGACAATGCGTTTCTATAGCTACCACGTCACAGACAATAGGTGGGATAGGAATAGCTGGAGTAACTACTAACTAGACAGACAGTCTCGCTCCATGTAAGGTTGTGTGGGGGTGTTGGTGTGCAAGTCTGTTCATGACTTTCAGTCTGTGTGTGTCTCTGTGTGTGTGTGTGTGTGTGTGTTTGTAAGTGTGTGTGTGTGGGGGGGGACTTTCTACAGTTATGTAAAGTCCTGGGTTCCTCCTGCTGTCCTGGGGATTGTAGACTTTTGAAGTTCGGTGGACATCTAAATGGAGGTTGGTCCGTCGTCACAGAGACGTTGTCCTGACGACGCGCCACGCGTTGTCCCTAAGACATGCTGGAGCAGCGCACCGAGGGCGAGCCCATCTGGGTCAGTACCTTGTCCAGCCACTGGAGGGGGCCGTTGAGGTGCAGCTCAATCCAACAGGGCGTGCTGGTGACGGTCTGGCGCCTGGGGAGGGTACATGAGGGGAAACACAGCAGCGGTCAGCGAGCCCACTCACTCACTCAGTCAGTCTAACACCTGTAATGCTTTCCCTACCAACACACAGCTGTCCATCATGCCTCTACACAGACAGATTGAAGGAAATACAGACACACACATTTACTCTTGTACAACTTATCCTAAAGACGTAGATTCAAATAAGACAAAACAACACCACAAACAAACACACTTATATCTACTTATTTATATCCACACACACACACACACACACACACACAAACACACACACCTGTACTCTGCTCCCCAGCCCTTGACGAAGCTCATGCGGATGGTGCACATGCGTGTGAGCTGGTAGACGGCCTCAAAGCCCTGGTTGACTGACTGGGCCAGGAGAGCAGCAAACTCCTGGTTGTTGAAGATCTTCAGGTTGCAGCCTGGGGGAGCAGGCAGAGAAGCGCACCACACCGTCACGTTCTTAATCTACGTCACTGTTACAACTGCACCCCTCCCCCCCATCTTTACACTGGGGGGCATTAAGTTCCAGCTTCAAAATCCTTTCATGTGGGGAAATGTCAAGTGTGGGAGGAGACTCTGGCTCTGCTGAATCAAAGGGTGCACCTGGTTTGGCCTTGATTGACAGCACCCAGGCCCTGCCCTGGCAAATGAAAAACAACTGGGTCCCTACCTGGCGGGATCTTGCACACGGTGGCAGGGTGCCAGCCGTAGCGCTGGTTGCAGTTGGGACTCTGGACAAAGATGGCGCTGTCACTTAGGCACTCGGCAAACACCTCCCCCCCGATGTAGTAGAGCCGCACGCCTCGACCTGAGAGACACACACACACACACACTCGCACCTTTGAGATCTACGTAGGAGTATCAGTGTTTCTGTGTCTCTCTGTGAGAGTGTCTCTGTGCGTGTGTGTGTGTGTGTGTGTGGCCCACCTATGTGCCTGCGGGTCATCTCCACGGTGGCGTTGCGGTTGACGTTGGACAGCAGGCCCAAGCAGAAGCGCTCTGAGTTGGAAGGGTCCGTGAAGCCGTCCACGGTCAGCGAGGGCTGAGAGGCGTGGAAGGTCTCTCCAACCCGCTGGTTCAGCTCGTAGTAGGCGATGGAGCACCAGAACGCCGGCTCGCTGTAGGTGACCGGCTGCAGGTCTGGAGGAGGAGGAGGACGAGGAGCGGAACAGGAAGAGCAGTAGAGGGATGGAAGGTGGATGGAAATAAACAGGAGGGGGAAAAAAGTACTGGTTCACAAGAAATGTGACCATGTTTTATCTGAAAACCTATTCACATGGTCAGACACACACACACACACACACACACACACACACACACACACACCCAGAATAAACAGGGTCAGCCTTACCCAAGCCATGACTGACCGGTGACAAGGAGCCAGGGGAAAGCTCTGCTGGAGAGCCTGCACAGAACACACACACACACATCTAGGGTCAATGACCGTTGTTCAGTGCATGTAATTTATGACTGGTTGTATTAGTGGTGGTCCCAAAGGCACAGCCATGCAGTAGGAGGTGGGGGGCAGCTCTACCTGTGTCCATACTTTGATTCATCTGCTGGTCGCTGTTCTCACCATCCTCACTGATGTAGCCCGGCGGAGGGGTTTCTGAAACACACACACTTTTAAATCTGCTATTTCTTTATCTGTAAGAGCAAGTGAGGGTTGTGTTCAATATGTTGAGTGTTGGGAGTTGGGTTGTGTGTGAGCAGGAGCAAACCGGGAATGTAGTTGTTGGGGGGTTCTATGCCGGCTGGGAAGTTGGTGTTTTCCGGGATGGAGTGTGTGTAGTCGTCGAGTGGTGGAAGCTCTGTCATGATCTCCGTATGACGCGGAACAAGGACCGGGGGGAGAACTGGCAGAGAAAACACACACACACACACACACACACACACACACACACACGTCACTTGTAAACTCAGAACAGATCTCTCACTGAATCAACACCATCACTCTAAGTCAATACGTCAAAGCGCATCAGTAGCCAAACGTCATCAAGTCAATGACATCCAGCCACATCGACCCAATTCAACCACGGCAAATCCAAACTGACACTCGTTAACGATCATAAGCCGTCACTGTATCAACCTTTTCCTCCATGAAAGACATACCGCTCAGTCAAAGTCCAACCAACTCACACAGACCCCCAACACACACTTCCCGGACACCGCCCCTAACACACACACACAGGTGGTGGGGTCCCTTGCGTTTTACCTGGCGTCTCCACCCGCTGGTAGTGGTAGGGGTTGACGCACACCTCGTCCTTCTTCAGGTTGAAGGCGTACTGGCAGGCCTCCATGGCCCGCAGCTCGTGGTGGCTGTGCAGGTCGGGCCAGCGCCACAGGCGGCAGTAGATGACGTGGGGGAGCCCCTTGCGGTGGGACACCTGCAGGCGACCGTCCAGTGACCTGAGGGGGGTGGAGAGATGGAGGGAGGTAAGGATGAGAAGACGGAGATATAAATAAAAAGACTCACTACATACAGCCTTGACTTTGGTAAAGGACCCAAGTCGTGAGTTTTAAGAGACTAGATCAGGGATATGAAAGAGTTCTGAAAACAGGTACCTAAACAGCGTTCAACAACACCAACAAGCCATTTGTTTTTGCATCTAACAAAGTCCATAGTGGACGTTGACTAAGCACAGTAGTCCTATCCTCCTCCTCCTCCTCCTCCTCCTCCTCCTCTTCCTCAGCAGGGGCAGAGATATTCACCTGGTGTGGTCAGAGTAGCCGTACATGCCTGAAGAGTCCCACTGTTCTATCGTATGGCCTGAGCTTAGACCCCAGAGCTCTGAGCAATTACTGCACACAGACATACACAGGCATACACAGACATACACAGACATACACAGACATACACAGACATACACAGACATACACAGACATACACAGACATACACAGGCATACACAGACATACACGTGCACACAGGACAGACAGGACAAAACAAAAAAAGACAAAACAAAACAAGGAAAAAAGGTGAACATGAGGAATGCTTTCAAACTCAGAAACCATCAAGATGAGTTAACATGAAGAACAAACAGTCTGTTCTCTTATTGGAGGAGGGGGGTCAGGTGACCCTAACCCCAACCCAATCCAGAGCCTTTTCATGAAAGAGTTCTGAGATTAAAGGATTCATTTTGCTTGCTTACTGATTGGTTTTAGGTCGCCAGGCAACGCTGTTTTCTTGTACAGTACATGGAGGGCATCTGATTTATAAACTCTGACAGACAGCAGGGATTCCAATGACGGAACTCTTTCATTAGACCAGCCATCAAAAAGAGATGATTTTCAATTAGAAAAAGACTGTTTGGATGAAAATGGCAACATGTGAGATCTTCTAAGATTTGGCAGTGCATGTATCCTACATTAAACTGCCTTCCACATCTCTCACAAGCCCTCCAGTCTCAATAAAAAGTGTAAAAAATAAACATAAAAAAGAGTCCCTTCGACCTGGAACAAAACTAGTTTGGTTACACTTAAAAAAGATCAACACAATAATACATCCACTCGTTAAGATGATCGTTTGTTTGTTTTTTAAGCTTGTGTCACACGCTCTTACGCCATGTTTAACAGTGACCAGACTAAGAGAACCACTGACAAGGGCAACATGTACACACATACAACAGCAAAGCATAGAGCCACACAATGAAACATGTCTATAAAGAAATGGTGATTGTGATGCATTGTGTGACAGGACGAGACATAACAAACGTGACAAAGGAGGGTGTTGAGAAAAGGCTCACATTTCTATTTGATAAAACCTCATCAGATAGATCCTTCCTTTACAACACCCCTATCAGTTCTGGTGGACAGCAGAGTCTACTGTTGCTTGTGTGTGTGTGTGTGTGTGTGTGTGTGTGTGTGTTCCCCCCACCGGTTTCCCTCTGGTGGTTTTACTCAAACTGAGAGCACAGACTACATTACGCTCACAGAATGAGAATGAGAGACAGAGACTGGAAAGTAACAGACAGGTCAAGCTTAGGGGACAAGAAATCAGTAAAAGAAAGACAAACAGACAGACAGCTCCTGAACTTTACTGGCATTTATAGTCTAGGATAAAAAGAGGGAGGTGTTTGAGTATCCACCTGGAAAAGTTGTGGCACGATCAAACCATAACAAACACCAAGAACATCCCAGTCTGATCCCCTCGTTCCCATGGGAGCTGAATGGAGCCTCCAGCGCGTAGTCTGCTCCCACAGGACCCCAAGGTCAACCAGCCGTGACCAAGACCGGCCGCCACACACACAACCTCACCAGCTCACTAACGCCGCATGGGAAGGAGCAAGACTGACAGAGAACCAGACAATAAGAGATAAGACGCACGGTGCAGGAAGGAAGGAGCGGAGAAGGAGAAGAAGACAGAAACACAGACAGTGTGTGTGTGTGTGTGTGGGGGGGTGCTTGTTTTTAAATGCAGCAGTCGCCGAGAACATATTTTTGACTGCCTTTTTCCAAAGGCTGTGAGGAGACCTCCTAAACGGTTCCAATACTGATGTGTAAAGCTGTGACTCCACTGCCAAATGGACTTCATCTATGATCGATCAGTCAATAAAGACTATAGCCAGAGCTGGCTGAAACAAATATGCACAGCTAATGTTTTCATTATGACTGACAGGTGCATCCTCCAAGCGTGTTTCAGTTCTGCCTAGTTGTCCTTTGGCACGGCCAGATAGGGAAGTGGGACGGGTTGCACAACTACCATTCTGCAGCGCTAAGGACAATAATGCGCGTGTGTCCGTTTTTAAGTATGACGGTGACGTTGCAGTACTGCCTCGTTTGAAGGCGTGTGTGTGTGTGTACGCCGCACCTGGGGATGGTGACACACTTGGTGTTGGAGTTCTGCGAGGTGATGGCCTTCTCCAGCTCATCCAGCTGGCCAGTCTTCTTCAGCTTCTTCACCAGGCTCTTCACAGCCTTCTCACACCACTTCTCCTCCTGGCCATTGTGCTCCCCAACTAGAGGAGCAAACAAACAAAGATTCAGCAGCGCCATTAGATCCTCAAAGCACTGAAGGTGGGGGGGAGAGAGAGAGAGAGAGAGAGAGAGAGAGAGAGAGAGTAAGAGATTAAATGAAAACATAAAGGGCTCCTTCATCAAAACTTGATTTGATTTGAAATTTGAAAACAGTCAAATCAAAGCTTTGTGCATTGAATCCAACCAATGATGATAAAAAAACGGAGGAACTTAAGAGGGCAGGCAGAACTGTGACAGATCAGACTTTTCTAACCAGTAACTCTGCGCTGCGTCCTACCTCCTCCTACACCTCCAGACCCTGCCGCCGTCTTCTTCCAGCCCAGGAGACGCTTCACCACCGGCGGGGTGAACGGAAGGATGGAGGACATGGTGGTGGATATGTGTTTGTTTGTATGTATGTATGTTAGTGCACTCAACGTGTATGTGCACTGTATGTATGGAAGGGCAGAGGGCGGGTTGATTTGCCCCCGAACCCTCCTCCTCCTCTTCCTCCTCTTAGCCGCAGATAAAGCAAGACGAGAGGACTAGGGCACGGTGACACACCTTAGACAGAAAGAGAGGAGATGTGATTGTTGTATGTTTAAAGCGGGGTCTGTTTATGACCTACTAAAGCAAATGGGGAAAGCAAAGAAATACACAACCATATCAAGCATTATATGTATTACACGATGTAGTGGAGATCAACTTATTTTATTAAATGGAAAGCATATAAAAAAATTTAAATCACACAATACAGTCGTTGACGTTTTACTGTAAGTGTTAAATTGGCTTTTGTAGGTTAAATACCTGCATGTTAGGAATTCCTAACCGCAGTGATTTAGAACAGGGTCAAGCTACATACACGATAACCCGCTACTGGGCGCGCAGTAGACTCTGAAATACCACGCTTCTTCTAGAAATTCACTTCACTGGCTTAAAACACTGGCCCGAAGGAGCATTCCTGGAAAGCCTTTCAGTGCTTCAACATATAACACAAAAAGAAAATCTAGGCGAAATACAATTCATGAATATGAACCTACTAGGCCCATTTTGGGTCGAAGGTTGTTAGAACTACTTTGTATCCAATTTTACCTCCACGGTCTGTTCTACAGCTTCCGTTACTTTTACAGTTTGTCCTCAATGAAACCCACGCGCACACACAAAGATTCAAACGCACCCGCACATACACACCAACACAGAAACACGGTTTAAATAACATTGCAAAACACTAATCAAAAAATAATAATCTGTTTTATAAGAAATCAAGCGGAGCGGAGGCATTGGTGATTGTGAGTGGTGGCTGTCCTGACAGCCCACTGTTTATTTGCATACCAAAGAGAATTGTTCGGTTTCTTTTGTCTGCAATGACAGACAGTTCTACCCCCAAATGCTAGCAAGCTTGCTACTTTGTATAACAGACACAAACAGGTCTGCTAAATTTCTACCACTAGTCTATTAACGACTAAATAACTTACCTTATGTATGGGTGGTGGGCTGCTAAACAGCAATACAGATACTTGTTAGAACTGTCTAAATGTGTGAATATACTTTTAACAGTGCTTCTCGTAACAGCCGCCGGACGATGGCCCCCTGCTCAGCGCTCAACCAAACACAATAATACACAGCGCGACGCCTTCCTGTCCCTCCTTCTATAGTAGTTTATTGGCTGCAGACTCATGTTCAATCTGGTAACCTCATGCGGGGCGCCAATTCTATAGGCTGAGGTTTCTGTCCGTCAAGGGTCTGGGTTAGAGAAGAATGTTGGTAATATTGAAGATCTAGGTTGTCAATTATAGTGGAATTATCTGGAGGGAAAAATAAATAAAACAGAACCAAAACAAAAGAGAAAACCACTTTGATTTTTTAAAATGAAATAGAATAACACACGTCACGCCTATATTAAAAAACAGTAAAAGAAAATCCAGAAACGAAAATAATTATACAATTACAGCAGATATAAATGCGCAGATTTGTGAAGTATAAAGTTATACAATAAATGTGTTGTGGCCAAAATAAATTTAAAGGCAGAGAACAAGAAGTAGCCTACTTGAAAATAATTAACCAACATCAAATAGCCAACAGTTACAATGTTGGCCCCTTTGGGCCTATTTTTTAAATTCACTTATACAGTTATTTGATGCGAACTTCATTTATCTTCAGCATGACCTATTCTATCCTATTTCTCTCGCCCCTTTTAACCCTTTTTATAAATTAATTCAACCCCAAAGTTTAGCCTATTGTAAAATAATAGGTACACATGTAAGGTTGTGACACCATTGACAATGCATGTTAGATAGTCTAAATAATTTGTTTAGAATTACGCTGGTAATCAGTGAGGTTTTTCCAGTTGTAAATTTTTAAACGGTTGATGATAGATCAGGCAAGCCTATCTGGGTGGGATGGGCCCTGTGCTTGTTGATAGCCGTTGCCAGGAGCGGAATTGATCTGGTAAGCAACAACGATCGGGCATAACTAAACGCGTGGTAGATAGGCATGGTCAGGCACAGTATTGCAATAATGCTTAATTACATTTTGGCATACTAAGTAAGTAGGATGGAGTTTTGTTGTTCCCTGTGCAAAATGACTTTCAAGTCCTCTCTTTTCTTGGAAAAGCACAAAAAAAGGTTTTGTATCGGCGGGGAATGTGAGAAAACCAAGGAGAAAGAGACGCAGCTCAGCATGGTAGGTCTACAAACGGAATACTCATTTGTGATGGATCTGTTATATTTTTACTTTTCCAGAAAAAATATTGATATTGCCAAACTGTTACGACTAGATTTTTTTTCCATGAACATCATATTATACTAAATTTAAGGGAGGCCTATGTGACAGTGCCTCAAGTGTGGGTAACATCCTCACTTGAATGAAAATACCTACCTTTAGAAATAGTCAGTCCTTTATTGTTCTCTCAAATTGCCTGTTTTTTTACTTCTAGCTGGACAGGGTAAGAGAGCTCCATAGGATGAGACAGGAGAAGAGGCTACAGCACCCCCAGAGGTTGGACGGAGAACAGCCTGAACAGACGAACCAGAGAGGGGAGAATAGGCAAAGACAAGGACCCCGGACCCCAGGGGACAGGTCTCCTCCTGGGTCTGTGCAACCTGCCACACACAAGGAGAATCACAGGACAACAACCAGGACTATCAGTGAACCAGTAAGTTAACTCGTTCATAGTCCTGGAAATGCATGACATTGACTGCATATTTATTTACTACAAAAGCCTGCTGTGCATAACACAATCTTTCTTTTGTTTTCCTTGTGGTCTATGAAATGCAAAAATAGCAATAACAAAAATAAAATACAGAAATGTGACACAATTTTACGTTCTAGATAGTTTTGTTTCTGTTTCTCATTATCTCCCATATCTTTCTTCTGATTCACGGTCTTCATTGTTTTTAGACAGTCAGAGACGTATGGTTACAGAGGAACAGGAGCCTTGTTGTTAATCATGAGAGGGAGCTGGCAGGCCTGCTGAAAACTAACAAAGAACTGGAGAGGCAGAAGAGAGGTGTGGATACCCGTACTCTGTAGACTCCAAAGTGTCATGCATAATTATAACTTAGAATGTTAAACCAACCTCACAGTATCAAACAATGTTTATCTAATTAAAAGTTCTTCTTTGCAAATAACCCACAACAAACAAATGCCACATTTTAAATCATGTGTCATGCACTTAAAGATGCTAAAATCCTACCACTGGGCACATTTTGTTTTTACTTTTTCTTTTTCTTTATTTATCCTTTATTTATACAGGCAATTCCCACTCCATGGGAGCCCTTTGTATAACCCTGTTGAACTTGTTTTGCAGTATGTTGTGATATTGTATTATTCAGACATGGACATACGACTGCAGGAGCTGAGCAGCCACAATAAGAGTGTGTTTGAGGTTGAGCGGACACTGACGGAACTGAGAGATCAGGAACACAGGAACACACACCTACTGGAGACACTGCTGGACAAGCTGCAGCAGACAAACACAGATACAAGGTGAGTAGAGATCATGGTACACACCAACACACCACGCACACACAAACATTCACACATAAACACCAGCACACCCTCATGGTCAGTGATTGTGGTTCCTAAGGCTAAAGGTGACTTGGATGTGAAGAATCCTGCTGGACTAACATATGACCACACACACACACACACACACACACACACACACACACACACACACAAGCATAAGCTACATACTCGTTTATTATACTTTAAATTGGGTGTTTTGAATAATGATAAAGCTTTCTTGCGTTTTGGCTGTGCTGAAGGAGAACGCAGATGACCAGTGGACACAGTGATTCTAGACTGTACAGGAACCCTGACACAACCATTAGGACCTATGTACCTGTATATGAATCTGGCGTATTGTCTGCCGAAATCAGGTACGCGCGCCACACACACACACACGCACGCACGCGCACACACACGCACACACACACACACACACACACACACACACACACACACAAACACAGAGACGTACACACTCATATCACTACATTGCACACTATAGAACAAACAGTACAACCTATCCAGAGCAACAGAGGAAGGGAGTTACTTTAAGCTACAATATCTTGTTTTCATTCTTTGTTCACTACAGTGCAGTACGTTTCTCCTATCTCCAAAATGGCGGCTCAGACCCAGTCATTTTGGCCCAGTTGCAGGAGCTGCTACATGAATCCCTTCATATGGAGAGAAACCAGAGGATGGGGCCTCAGTCTCAGGTCCAGAGCCGCACCCAGCATCATGACCTAAGTAAATGTAAGGCCCCTCCATCTTTTCTTTTCTTTCTATCATATCTCCTTTCTTTTTTATTTATCAATATTGTTTCTCTCTCTCCTGATGATCACAATCTTGCATGTGTTGTGTTCTCCTTAGGCAGGCGGAACTTAACGTTTGTTGAGATGGAGAACCAGAGACTAGAGGAAGAGATTCTGAGACTGCAGCTCCAGAGGAGAGGGAGGCGGAGAAGGGGAGCACCTGTCACCACCAACACATATGGTACCTCTCATTACCTGCATCACACATTCATCAGAAACACACGATGACATGCCAGAACATCTCACAATGATTATGAGCTGAGCAAATTGTTTTTCTAAAATCATGCACGGTATGTTAAGTTAAGCTTTCTATTCACATGGTTTAACCTCTGCTAGAAGTTAAGCTAAAACAACTTTTTTTTTTTTTATCAATGTAAAATACAATGATCAAATGAAATGCTTTCTTAGGACTGATTATGATTGTTCTGCATAGATTCAATGAGGTCACAGTACAGCCGATCTAAATACAGTAAGATAGCTTTTATGAATGTAGCGGTAATGTGTTAATCCGTTAACTCCATTCAGTGTGGCCTCATTGGTTTTGCGTGTGTACCGAACGAATATGCGAACAATAAAAAAATCATATTTATATACATTTTTTATTGTATGCAAAAAAACAAAACAGTCCTCACATGTCCTGTCAGTGAGAATAAGCTAGAACGTTCTGTATCTGCACTATACGGTTATAAGCAGCTTCCTGCTTTCCTTCAGTCCCCAGTTTGCAAACATTATGGCTGTCCACTAGGTTATAATAACAGCAAGCACAGAGTTGTTGATAAAACATTGACAGTATGAAAACATTGTTCAACGAGGAGTAAATACGTTGGAGCAATACGTCATTTGAGATGACATTCTCCCTAGCATGCAAATCAACCTTTACCAACAAGTTATCGAGGCCCTGCCTAAAATGATCCGAACCAAACCGAACCGGGAATTTAGTGGACTCTGAATAAATACGGATAATGTTTTCCTCCACCAGGTCGCCATGTTGACCAGCAGCAGTATAGAGTCATGAAAACTGACATGGAGCTTCTAAAGCAGGAGCTGGAGATCAGTCGGCTCAAGAGACAGATCTCTACAAACAGGACACACAAGTCCCCCGCCCTGCTACCTCCGCTGGTACACACGCTGCTCCTCCCTTGCCCTTTCACATCTGCACCCTCCATCGCTGTCACCGTCTTTCTTTCTCTCTAAACTTTCTAGCTTTCTTTTCTACTTTCTTTTTTAGTTTTGTTTTACTCTGCTGTCTCTCCAGGGTGAGGTGAGGTCAGAGACCGAGAGGGTTGTCATGGAGACCTTCGACGGCCTTAGACCTGCTCCATATGACCCTGTGTTAGTCCTTATTTTCATACTTTTTTATATATATATTTATAAAACTAAATTTTGGCTGAACATGAAACTGGTAACTCCACAACATACCTGTTCTCTTTGCATACAATATGATTGTTACTATTTTCATTATACGTCAACATTATGCTTACTCTTATCCATGTGGCCGCCTGTCTGTCTCTATCTCTCTATCTACTTTTACACATCCACTATCAGCGCTGGTTTGGTGGTGTTCTATGACTTCCTGCTAGGCCTCAGCCCCTCCTTCAGGCTGTGTCGGTTGCTGGTAGGCCTGTCTATGGGAGACGAGGCCCTGCCCACGCCCACTGCCCTGCCCCCTGCCTACTGCGAGCCAGCCAGCCTCTCGTACCAGCCTACTCACGCTAGTCTCCGTGGGCACCTGGCTGTGTTAGCCACCAGGCAAGACGTCCCTAGGTGAGCTGGAAGCTGGGGTTTGAATGTGGATTCAAAAAAGCGTAATGTCTAGCTATCACACTACATCTTTAGTTATTATCTTTTCAAATTAAGATAAAAAACAAACTAACAAAAACTTAAACATAACAAATCATGAACAGTGACATCGCATATGCATTCTATATACAGTATATATACATATAAATAAAATGGAATCACAGAGACAATACAGTACATTACTTTTGAAAGCCTTTTTGGTTCCACTACTTACGACCCCAACCCCTCTTTTGCCAGACTCCACCCATCGTCAGCCGTCTCATTGGTGCTCCAGCTGCAGGCTGCGGGGGAATATGATGCTTACGGACAGGAAGTGAGGCGTTTGGTTCTGCAAGGCTGGGCCAAGCTGGACCTCTTTGACAGGCACAACAGGGTGGTCAGCGGTCGGTGGAAGTTGCCGGTTCGGATCCCTCCAGCCAGGCCCTCCATGACCAGCGGAGATATCAACACTGTTCCACAGGTTAGATAGAGTCTGCCATTTAAACACAAACGAGTATAAAACGTTGTGATCTCATATCTGTTCACTACAAGAGAATCTATCGAGCTCTTCTTTAATAATGCTCTTCCTTACTCTCTCCCTCTCTCTTTTTCTTACCCTCTCTCTATCTCCCTCTCTCTCTTTCTTTCTATCTCTCTCTATCTCTCTCTCTATATATTTCTCTTACTCTATGCTCTCTAGTTGGATAGCGCTGAGTTGTACCTGAGGATTGTGAACTCCAGGGATGCTGACGGTCAAAGCTCTGCTCCCATCAGTGTCAGCCACATGACTCTATACAGATATCCTCTGTCGGTAATATAAAGTTAGACACATATATGCTGTCAGAGTTATGCGCCAACTATGAATGCCTAATGTGGCGTCAGCAATTTTGATGACCAGTAAATACAGACACCCATGTCTTTAATCAGAGATATTGATTTATTCATACTTGTAGTATAAGTTTCTATTGTGCTGACAAACCTTCTTTGGGGTGGGGGGCACACCATTATCCTCTGACCACCAACAGAGTAGTGAGAGGAGTGGTTCCAGCCCCTACACCCATCCCTCCAACCAGTTACCCTGCCACCAGACCAGTCAGACCAGCCAACCTCCCCTTCTCGACCCACTTCATCCCACCCGGCCTTTCCACCATACCTACCCCAATGACAGGCCTACCTCTCGGGACCCGAACCCCACTCCATCCTACCGTCCCTCCAGAGCCTTCCTCCAGCCCAGGGAGTCCGTCCTCTCAGAACTACTGGACAGCCCTGACCACTCGGACAACAGCCTGGAAGATGAGGGTCCACCGGGGCAATACCACTGAGTCGGACACATGAGGAGGAAGACGACATCGAGGATGATGAGGATGTTGAGCTGGCGTAGTGGGAATAGGACGATTTCCTGTTTTCTTCTTTATATGGTTTTTATTTTTAAATGACGGATATTCCATGGAAGCTGATTGGAGTGGTTTTAGGTGTTAATATATTTTTGAATAATGAATAGATCTGTTGTTGTCTGTCGCCATATTGTTTTGTTGATGATTCAGCACGGACTTAAAAATATAAATACTTGAGTTGAAGTTGAGACTGGATAAACAGTTATCAAAACAGCCACTAGATGGAAGCAAATGATCTATTGAATAACAACAAATTATATTCGATTTGTTTGTTGTTTCATTGTAAACCTGTATTTGTTCTGATTTAAAAATTACAATAGTTGGTGAGATCATAGATAAATTCAACGCAATTGTTTCTGACAATACACTTTGAATATAAAAAGTGTCAAAGGAATTTGCTGGTGTTTCCAGTATGCTTATACAAGCCAAAATACACCAGTTACTTGTACATTACTATTTGACGATGACTATTGACTATTACCATTGACTATGGTAAAGGCCATGGATTGCACTGTTGTTTCCATGCAGTGCGAGCAGACACACTGCTATCTCGTTCATCAACATTCCTATGAGGTTCTTCAACATCCTGCTGAGCCACATTTTTTACAAAATCACTTCTGCTAAATGATGTAGCAAAAAAGCTTCAAACCAAAACATGCAGCCCATCCTTCATACATATCACACATCGTGTGTCTCTAATGCCTGACTTTTAGTCATGAAAACTGGACAAAACAGGACAAAACAGGATGTTAGTTGACAATAAGGCCGGGGGTTCAGAAGGTTAGGACTAATCCCAAAAGGCTTGGAGAGATATTGAATTACATCTAAAGTTTGGAGCTATATGTCCTAAAATCAAAGTTTAGTTTTCATCGGTGGAAATTATGTCAGCATGATGAGGCCATGTCGAAACTCATTTCCATCTCCTGTCATAGATACCTGCAACAGGTGCGATCACATAGCACTGCGCCACACCCACCCTCGGAGAAGCGCAAGTACCACCCCCTGGAGTTTCAGTCAGACAAGTTTATTACAGCTGATCACACTGTCAGCTTCACTTTGAAGGCTGTGTGTTGTGCAGAAAGCAATCTACAAGAGCAGACAGAATGCCGAACACACAGGAATGGGTACGCACGTCGTTGCGCACACCTGGACTTCTCATATTTGGGATGGTTTTCGCTCCGTGCGGGTGGATCCTGAACCTTACGTCCACGGTGTCGCCAAATTGGAGAAACATATACAGCATCCCGAATCAGGCTAGCGACTATTATCTGCAGCAGGGGATATGGGACATCTGCGCGGCGTCCATATCTACCAGAAATATACAGTGTAGCCAGCCGAACGTTACTTATTTCAACTTTCAAATCGTGCAAGCTTCGCAAGGGCTCACTGTTGCTTCTCTCATTCTTGCGATAATTGCACTGGCAGTGGCTATTCCCGGTGTGCGCTGTTGGAAGGACCGTCCCAGATGGACTTTAGCCGGGTTGGGAGGCTTGCTGTTTTTCTTAGCTGGAGTCTTGATGATAATTCCTATCGCGTGGTACACACACATTATGAATAGCCTTGGTGCGCCTGGCACTGACGTGCGCGTCGGATACTGTTTAATTTTGGGTTTCATCGGCGCGATTTTTCAGATTCTCGGGGGGTTCGTTATGTTCATTGGTATCTGCCGCTGTTGTGGTGGTAAAAACCGCGGAGAAAAGCGAGTTGATGAGGTCACGCAGTTCCAACACAGGGGGCCACCCTCAAGACGCGTTGAAGTGCCTAGTATCAGCCGCACCAGAAGCAGCGCCAGCAGTGTGCCGTACTCCAAGGATTCAATGGATGATGCGGACTTCCCCAGGGCCCAACCACGAAGACAGCCACCTCGGTCGGCAAATGCATACAACAGCAAGCCCTACGACGTAGATCTTTGAGTGGAGTTCATTGTGAAATGAGCACAGGAAAACATAACGTTTTAGAATAAAGACTGCATGTAGTACAAAATGAGATGCCCTCAGATGAAGAAGTCGGCTTCAACAGAAATGGGTTGAAAGGGAAATGCATTCACTTCTAATTGTGAAACTGTTGGTAAATTTGGCCATTGAAGTTTTTAAGAGCTAGGCAACACTCTGTCGATGGATGTGGTATAATTCTGACCTTGTAATGAGGCCTGTATGTGTGTGTGTGTGTGTGTGTTTTATAAGCCAAACGTTTTGTTTTTTATCCAGGAGGTTACTTTTTGATTTTGTAACTTTGAGTATGTATTGTGGATGGATTTTTAAGCTCTCTGTATATGATTATTGAAATTTAGACAGACATGACAGCTTGTGACAGCCAATTGTAGAACACTAGCAATAGCTTCAAAGTATGTGTCATTTACTGACTCAGTAGGACTAAAGGATTTGAAAAATGTAAAATTGAACAAAACCGCTATTTGAGAAGCAAATTGGTGTCTAGTGTAATTTGCACTTTATGGAGCTGTAGGTTTACTTCCTTTTTTCTTAACCAATAATGTTATATACACTGCCTATTTAGAACAATGAAAACCTATACTGTATTCACCTGTTTTATTAAATGTCAACTTTATTTATAAACACCTGCTCTTGAGTTGGTCTGTTTTTCACTTACTCAACATTCCACTATGGTTACATAGTAAACCGCCTTGGATGCAAATATTGGTATATTTCCTAGCTGAAGCAGCAAACTGTCTGACACGTATGACCTATATATAGCTGTGCACTGGGAAACAAAAGCAAGTAATGTGCTCAGCAATGTAATCTTCAACCAAGTGTGGCAGCTTGTACCTGTACTTTTCAAAACTTGTTTTGTTAATCACACCTATTGTGCTGCATAGTTTAACTTACTAAGTATACACACAATGCAGACTGACCGGTTTGGGAGGATACATCTATTCCGGTTTTGTTCTACCTTTATGTGTCCTGTTTAAATTGTCCAAGCAAGTCTTAACATCAGGTCTTAAGGAATTACTGGCTTGCTAAACAATGTTTAATGTCAGAAAAGTAAAAACGTTTGGAGGGACCAACACATTATAAATCCATGTCGTCCAATTTGGAGCAGATGGACAAGAGACTACAGCATCTCTCATTAGTGTGACTACTCGAGGTCATGACCTGTCCAGCTCACCCTGTGTCAACCTCTGGGTCTGTCTTGTTTACACTGAAACGCAGACCTTTACCTGATGTAAAGTGGCCCAGTTCCTGTTGACACAAGGCCTTCCCACTCTGGACTATCTTACAGAGTTCAACTAACCTGAGTTGGTCTGGTGGCTCATACATAAAGTACCAGTGTATGCAGCTACTGGACTTAAACAAGAAGGACTATGCAAGTATGATAGAGGTAGACGCCATCTTTTATTGAGCTGTTGTGGGTGGGTAACTTGGCCTGCAAAAAGCACATCAGTGCTGAAAAATCAAGTTTCACTGTTTTGAAATCTCCCCCAATACCAGACGCACATTTTAAGTTGCCGTAATGTGTAGTTGTAGTGTATTCCCCTTAAAGTAATACCAGATTTCACATTTGTAGATAACGTTTATTATCATGCAGAAAAAAACCCAAAAAAACAGGGATTTGATCAATACAAAATGTGTTTTATTTATATGGTTTGTATCATAAATGTTAAACTGTTTATAAAATACAAATGGCAAATACATACAATTACTACGGACATTAAACACTCATGGATTAATAGTTGGCACATTGCAGTTAAAAACATTAACAGTATTGATATTTCAAATGCATCAACATAGATTTACATTTAAATACAACTGGGTCAAGTAAATAGCATCCTGTCTGTCCTGTTACTGTCAATCACATACACACAAACATGTTAAATACACCTGCTAAAACTCAAGGTTACTATGTGCCGCAGCTGTCAAAAATAAATATGAAATAAAAGGACATGCAAATGCATGTGTCATATCGACACAACAATACAATGGGGGCTAGACATTTATAACTGCATATTGAAATGGCCCGCGCTATCTAAAAAGCACAAAAGTGAACCACCATAATCAGCTTAGTCACGAAAACCCTGATGAATAAAATGGTCAAAGTGGACTAGGTTATTTGTGGATTACACTTCCTACTCTTCTGCAACTAAAGCAATTAACTAATACTAAGTGGTTGGATGATCTACAGTAAATCAAGATAGTCCAGTGTTTATTTTCAAATCTAACTTGTGCTCAGGTTTTCAGCATTAGAAAAAATACCTGTTATCATTCCTGTCATTTACCTGGATCAGCATTGGCGCTATGGTGAGCTACTCAATTCACAGCTAAAAGAACAGGAAAAACCTGCAGCAGTGTTTCATTCAAACGTTTTGACAAAACAAAGTGAGAAATTATCTACAGGAGCCAATACATTCCCCATAAGGAAATGAAATTGCATCAGTGATCCTGATGATGATGATCCTTTGAGAAATGGCTGGATATCCTGCTCTTGTTAGTAGTGGGGAGCACCATGTCACGGTTAGGGGCACCTCTTCGGCTTTCAGCATTGGTGCATGTCTATAAAGAAGGTAAGGTGGTTGGCCATTAAAGGGATAGCATACTCATAGCCGGAAGCTCGACCATGCCCAGATGCAAAAGAGGCACGACAGCTGCCTGTGTAGTCTGAGGCCGACAGAGAGAAAATCTCCTAGACAAAAGCCCACATACACCGCTCCAAATATTTGCTGCTGGTTGACCGCAGCATAAGTAAAGAATTGTTCTGAAATCCTCTGAGAACTTAGGTGGATAACTTCTCTGCAAACCCTGGGCGACTTGTTTCACCTGAATGAGAGAGACATGGAAAGAAAAGAGTGAAGGTAAGCAATGGAAAGGGTTAACAAGACACAATAAAATATAAGACAGAGAAAAGTCATCAGAGCGAGAGAAAGAGCAAGTATTATTTACAGTAGAAGCCAAAATTATTCAATCTTGTGCAATATCTTAAGTACATTTAAATTGGTGTAGCTCCCTGGGCACGAGGCTGTAACATGCTTTGAGTATGGTAGAAGATAACTTACCTGAATCGACACAAATTACACGACTACTGAGGCCCTCCTTTTCTGCAGCCCACGCCTTTCTGTAGACAGGGACACAACAAATGCAGAGACATGTAATACATATCTTAACTATGAACACGTGCCGATTCCATCCATTGATTCTCATTAGATTTCTTTCTTACTTTGAAACTGTCCTCATCCTGTAACTTTTGAGCTTTTATTAAAATGTGAATTGATCAAACTTTGACAGACGTTGTGTGACCCACTTAAGTATAGAAAAAACTGCCCCTTCTCAAACTGGAATCATCTCTCTGTCGACACTATACCTGCGGCGCTTCTGCTGTTTCCGCCGAGCGACGGCACAGATGAAGGCAAGAACTACGGTTACGATGATAACAATGAGGACGCTGATCGTCAGCGGCACGCTTATGGACTTGTTCACCGTGTCCTCGCAGAACTCTCCAGTGTAGCCTATGAGGCAGTCACACACTGTGACCTCGCCTCCGCCGGGCGAGGGTACACAGCTACCTCTGCTGTTGC
Source organism: Galaxias brevipinnis (assembly GCA_036023535.2). Taxonomy (NCBI): domain Eukaryota; kingdom Metazoa; phylum Chordata; class Actinopteri; order Galaxiiformes; family Galaxiidae; genus Galaxias; species Galaxias brevipinnis. Next base: position 39,595 of record JAVQIZ010055944.1, read on the forward strand.
ACAGAGTTTCCCCACAAGAGGGCAGGCTAATGTCTGGAGTCCAACGCTGGGCTGTAGACTCAGAGGCTTTATGTGATGGAGGGAGAGACATTCTGGAGGTGGAGTCCCAGCTCAAAATTGATGTAACTGCAAAAAAATTAAATTATAAAAAAAGAGGGTATATAACAGGAATGGAGCATTAGGTTGTTACTGAAAAACATAGATACAAAAACTGGTCATATATAGGAGTAATGATTCCATTTAGTCTACCTCAAAGTACAAGTAAACACAGTCAATAAAATTGCCTTTCATCAGCAATCACTTTTCCTACAACACAGTGTACCCGCTGCATCATCATCATCATAATAGCTATTGATGTGGTGTCAATTATCTTCAGAACACACGGTCCCACTCTGTTTCTGTGCAGTCTGGGTTCAAACACACCTACACAAATCCAAATGGGTCCTGCATGGGGTTGCCCATACTGAAACTGCCTCAGCATTTCAGAAAGTGACCTGAATTAAAATCCACACAATACTGGCAAATTATACTGATGACTAGACACAAGCCCAAGGCTGTCCCTCACTAAATTTGGGCTAGAGTTCGCAGGCCACACACCAAGTTCTGGGGCTAACAGCTACGTTAGGGTTATTGGCATTTGCCAAAGAGCTAAATGTAATGGATTATTCACGGGGTGGTTAATGCCTCTAAGGCTGGTGAGCACAGGTCCTGAACTCAATACCAGGTGAACAGGGCAGGAAGCAACAGCGTTTGCTAACACAAGGGTCACAAGTCAATGAGCAAAGAACCCAATGCAGACAGACCCACCGGCCACAATTGGTCAATCCTTAGTTTGGCCCATGCTTAGGCAAGGGAAGTCTTGGACTAAAGCAGAACTGCCAGTGATAGTAGTTGACCTATAACAGGATGTTTGTGAGAATAATGAGACTTGATTATGCTGTCCATAGGCTACAACTAATTTACCTGAAACATCGTCTTAATCTGAAAACTAACCTGAAACAGTAAACGGCACCGCTCAGGCTATTCGAGGACTATATGTAGTTTGTTCAAAAGCTTGCCTTGCTATTCATAATAATCTGGCAACGCTGACTTCGAATTCAAGTGTTTAATTGTAAATGACAACATAAAAACTTCATGCTTCTTTTACAAAGACTTCCATCTGGAGACCCTCAAATGGCATGACCCTAGATCGTGGTAGACCTGCTCCAATTAAGTCATCTCCAATACACAGGTGTGGTCAATTCATTTACAATTAAAATCTGTACTCTGTTTTCAGATAGCTTTAAAACCAATATATTGGTTGCAAATCTAAGCATTATGCATACATCCATTTGACCACACTATGGCCCACACTTAATCACTATGACCAAGACTGAACAATGCAAGTCACACTTTACTGTATTAATATAATACAGAATAGTGTTATTAGGAATACGAAATTGGTGTCTTACAAATACATAATCACAGCACAATAACAAACCTTTATTTAATACAAAATGATCCGTAACTAACAGCAGCCTCAAGTCTCATTTCAGGTACCACCCATGTACAACAATTTTTTTCAGTGGCCCGAAGGTAAAACAATCGAAGGACGGACAAGTCAACTGGAAGGAACACCAAAAGACAAACACAATCAAAAGATAATCACTCACCAGAAAATTGAAAGGGTAGATCTATTCCTTATTTTGCAGTTGAGATTGAGTCCTAACAAAGGTCTCGTGGGTTTCTTTTCACTAAGCCGTGTTTGTTCTGCGGAAAGGTATGAGTAAAGTAGACACTTCCCATTTAGCAACCTGGAGCTAGAAAGGTATGAGCTGTAATAAAGGGCGTGCACAGGGAATACCTAAGCACACACCACACCCCAGTAGCTGGAAAAGTTTCAAATTCTTAACACTGTCCAGGATAGACACCAAAGTCACATTGATTCTTACCAAATCAGCACATATCAGTACTAAGATTGGGGAGAGCGCTTTCAAACTGTCTAATTTAGAAGCAAACCCCTACTTTACACAACTATTACAAATGCAACCCCACAAGGCGGTATGTCCTGTTTAGGTCTCAAAGCTGGAGGAAGGAGGAGGAAAAACCCCACTCATGTTACAACCTGGACTTGCTATGGAAATTTCCCTTCTGTAGGAGAGGAGGTAAGATTCAAATAGGCTTTTCCTAAAGTAAAGAGAGAGAATTGCTTAATGAAGACTCTTAATTCTGTTAAAAGGTCCAAGAATGAACCTGCACTTTCTTTGGATATTTCCCAGGTGTGAGGAAATCGTGAAAAACCACAGCATCAAAAAGGCTTTTAAAAAGTAAAGATCTTCCACAATCACACATTTGCGTAATGCAAAACAGTTTGCACTGTTAGAAAGGCACAGTACAAACCTGGACTTGTTATAGAAATTCCACTTGTACAGGGGGTGGAGACCAGAACCTTAGAAACGAATCGGCTTTTATAAAGCAAAGCTCTTTCCCATGCACACAGACTAATACAATGCTCTCCACTCAGAGTGGAAGACAGCCATATGAGGTCAAACAATAAAGGAAGTGATTTGTTTACCATGTTCTACCATGAGGGCAGTCTGAGCACGCCTGCCCCTGTGCCCAACACAGGCACAGAAGTTAGAAAAGATAAAGGAACAAACACTAGAGCAGTGGTTCCCAATCCAGTCCTCAAGCACCCCAGGCCATTCCAGGTATTTAATCTTCCCAGTTTCTAGCACACCTGGTGTAATTAGTCACATACAGCAAGGCGTTGGCTGTGTTCTTAATCACCTACTTACATACTATCTACTACATACTCATTGAGTACATACTATATACTGACTACTTAAAACGAAATCTAGAATATTACTTTTTCACAAAGATTAAATCATATTGTTAGTACACTCAACTGGAACATGTGACCAAAACCCTGGCGTTTTTGTAATGCTGTCAAAGCTAGGAGGAAGTTGCCGAATTGCATTTTGGGGCGTGAAGCATCGTCTAGAACCTCTCTCGGGTACTCAACATTTCCCCAATTTGAGAATGTCATCCGGGAATATTTTCCATACTCAAATTTCACCTACTATGTACCGTTGACATACTGCATACTCATTTTTGGTCAAA